>JAUJPO010058170.1:0-13749 GCA_032270745.1 Tiaropsis multicirrata
ACGGCTGATTGTCAGCAATGAGTCCAAAAAAACATTTTTCTAGTAGCCCTGAGTAGCCCGGAGGTAGCCCTTGCTGTAGCCCGAGGGTTTTTGCCTGGAAAAGGTTCAGAAGCCCTGTAGCCCTGAATTTTGAGTGTACCAAACATAGTTTGCGACAGCCTAAAACGGCTGCATGTCCAAAATGAGTCAAAACAAACTTTTTCATAGTAGCCCTGAGTAGCCCGCAGGTAGCCCTTGCTGTAGCCCGAGGGTTTTTGCTTGGTAAAGGTTGAGAAGCCCTGTAGCCCTGGATTTTGAGTGTACCAAACATAGTTTGCGACAGCCTAAGACGGCTGATTGTCAGCAATGAGTCCAAAAAAACATTTTTCTAGTAGCCCTGAGTAGCCCGGAGGTAGCCCTTGCTGTAGCCCGAGGGTTTTTGCCTGGAAAAGGTTCAGAAGCCCTGTCCCAGTGGGCACAGGACGTCCTATCGACGTCCGTACTAGGTCTTTTTTGGACGAGAAGACGTCTGGTCTGGACGTCTTTCAGACGTCCAGCGGACGCCTAAAGTGAAACGAAAGAGGTCCGTCTAGATTGGTCCAAATTGGACGTCCAAAACGGACGCTATTTAGACGGGGTGTAGACCAAGTTTTAGCATTTGGACGTCCTTTCGACGTCTTGGAGCCGTCCAATCGACGTCGATTTCATGCTGATGTTTTTCAGCGGGACCTGCTTTGCGACCGATTTTCCTCGTTATTTTAAAAGATATCGGAAAATATTAAAACAAAGGTTTAAAAATGTTTTGAAGTTTATCCAATAATTCACTGATGTTACTTGGAAACACAAACAAAATGAGAAACGAGTTTTTGTCTTTATTTAAAAATATATTGTAGAAAATATGAATTTGGGCTGAAAATATACATAAATTTACAAAGAAATATCGATAAATGATATAAAGTATCCATAGAAATAATTTATTATATCTTAAAATAAAACATTTACAGATTTTGAAATTTAAAAAAAAAGCCAACTCATTTCAGGAACTTTGTCCCATTTTAAGTACCTATTGAATTCACGATATCCATAGTCTTTTCTACGGAAAAATAGACCGGACATTTGCGACTTGTTTTATTGTTAAGATACTAAATTAGTCGCAAAGACCTGGATTTAGATAATGTTTCCGCATGAAAGATTATGTAATGAATATAATGGGTAGATATAAATAATGCTAGAAGGACATTCTCAGAATGTCCAAGGCTGCACACATCCCCTAAAATAATTTTTGATATATAGGGGATGCGAATCGGATTCCAAACCAGTTCCAACAAATGCTGAATTAGTTCTTTAAAGAAGAAAGTGAAGAATTACCAATAAGAATTTACTAATGTCTCGTTAAGTTGTTGTACACGCTTTTATAAGAACAGTATTTTTTCATTGATGGTGAGCAATATTCCTATTTTTCCAACTTATTGTTCTAAATTAACCCTGATATTATGAAAAAAACTACTTTTATAAAAGAAAAAGAAAACATGAAACAGCTGACTACCTTAAGGGAAGAAATTTCTGCGTACTGCAAAAAGATATTTCTGCGAATTTAGGCCTAATCCGCGAATATTATGGGTAGAATCGATCGTAAACTTTTGGTAGTTAGTGGAACTGGTTTTCTATTCTATTTCACATTTCTGATTCAATCACTCTCCCCCTCTCCCTCCAAATCACTATCAAAATCACATCTCTTCTTTCTTTTTTTCTGTGTCCCTACTACCTCTTCGTCCGCCGCGGGGTCTTCAACAAAGTCTTTGGCACCAGACACATCGTCGTTTTTACGTTTTCCGTCGCTTGCTCTTTTCAAAAGATCCCCAACAAGGCTTTTGATATCCGCTAGGGAGTACTTTTCGGATAATGATGCTAAGATGAAAAAATATAAGTTTGTAAAATAATACAAGATAGATAACTTGTAAAATATTTAACATACTTCAAACAGTCTGTGATATCACTTACTTATTGGGCAACATTTAGCAAAGGGACAGAAATGAAATATTAATAGGAATATCTCAACTTTGGGAAACATTGAAGAAGAAATATGTTTACCAGTTAAACACTTGAAGTGAATGGTATCTTTGAACGCTCGTTTTCCCTTCAAACCATCCTTGGAAAACTTTGTTTGCAAAGCTCTTGTCATCATAGCGTCTAGGGCGTTTCTTACGGCTTGCCTCTCATTTTTTCCACCAAGCTGCTTGATGAACTTTCGCTAAAAAGAGGAAAATATTTCTATGACTGCCGCCCTGAATCTAAAGGTACGGAATCAGCTTAGGTTTGCGTAGTTTTGTTGTGAAAAGAGTGAATTTTACAACTAGATCATTACTCGATCAATGCTAACTGGAAAAAAATAAAAATGAATTAATCCTAAATTAACACGAATGACTAACGTTACCTTGAGCATTCTTTTTTCCCTTGATTTCAACTCTTCTTCTGCTACATCGAACTCATCCAATGTTTCGAGGGGTTCTGGCGCTTCTGGTGTTAGTATATCTTCCGGAATATTTTGGCCATTTTCAAGGATTGCGAGGACTCTTTGTTGATTCCGTTTCAATGTTTGCAGCTCCATCATTATAGTGTACTGAAAGTCTGGAATATTGTAACCAAAATATAGCGAGGACATTAAAAAAAATAAAAACGTTGTGATAATATCTGACTTTTCCTTATCAAATATTAGTATTTGGTACATTTTATTATGTTTTCGATTGCTTTTGGTAATTAGATTTGCATATAAGGCGAGTACAAGTGGATTTGTTGTTTTACGGGCGAAGCAGTTTCAAAATGCGGGTCGGTCGGTCGGCAAAAATATAAAAATGTAAGAGAATTCAAGAGCAAATTTGTTCAAATAAAGCTAGAATTCAATGAAAGTTTGTCATGAAAACGTGAAAATTTTGATATTAAAAATTTAAATGATATATCTTCTTATTTCTTTTCATGAAATAAAGAAAAGTGACTTTCACTTTCCATTTTCTTTTTATTTCACTTTTCCAAAAATATGGGTCGGTCGGGCCCGTAAAACAACTAATTAAATTGGTCTCGCCTAACTGGATTATTTTTTAAACCATTAAATGTAAAGTCGATTCTCAATACACCCCTGGATCAGTACAAATCTCTCCCGATTAACTAAATGGTCATAAACGAAACCCCAGTGGAAAAGCTATGCTGAGAGAAGGTTATTGAAGTACTGAGAAAGGGGTGTAGTAAAAAAAGTTCGAATATACTCAATTTCACTTACGTTTGGGGGACATTTCCTTAAAAGTTTTTCCGCCATCGCCATACTTCGAACGAAATGATTTCGCAGAATCTTCTGAAAAGCGTGGAGACAATGTACGTGATGCTGTAAAGAGAATGACTTAACTTTTGAAATATGTCAATAAAATACATAGCCAGTAGTATTTATAATTTCTGTCAGTCAAACAGGCACATTAGGCCCTCATTCAAATGAACTTAAAACAACAATTTCAAACGTTTTTCACGCACAAAGTTTCGTGATTTTTGAGATGCCAAAATAAATTTGAATATACAAATGGATCTCATGGTACAAAATCTCGAAGTTATATGACCCCAAAATTAATTTCACAATGTGTTAGCTACCTGACTTGTTATGTTGGCCGATTACTGGTGAAGAGCTAGCACTCTGATTTAAGCCTCCATCTAAATGCGTAAGTAAATGCACAAGAAAGTTAAACAAGCAAAAATATTTGACATGACCATATTCTTACGATTTTGAGGTACTGAAGATTGGGGATTACAAAGGCGTGAAAGGGATTAAAAACTTAATCGAATTCAATTTGATAATTTGCAAATATAGTTAAAAAGGTACACCCTAACGAAGAAAATCTTAAATTTGAGAATTACTTTATTTGATTTTTTAACTAATAATTCTAAATTAATACGAGAGGCTTATCATATATACCTGCTGACGAGTTGAACAATGGTATAAAGCCGTTCGCATTATTTATTGCGGGTGAAATACTCGAGCGTACAACATTTGATATTATGTCTATAAATAAAAAAGAAAGTTTTTAGGTAAAAAATGAAATTTGCCTTCTATGATTTCGAGCGAAACCTGCGAATTCTAATATTGCAACTGAGTCTCCAAAGCTCAGATATTAATCTGAAGTTTAAGGTTATTGCAGGACATTTCAAATTCTATAATAATTAGCAAAATACATACGTTTGGTAGTTGGTGGCGTGGTAGCATTTCTGTTGGGTTTGAAATTGGACGTTGCTGTAATGAAATTTTAAAAAACCACTTGAAAACATATTACAATCGTCAAAAACAATCAACATTTTTCTCAGAAAGTAACTTATCAAACAACAACCAGATTTAAATTCAATCCCTCGAAAATAAATACCTGGTATCAAACCATTTGATGTCCCACCAGGAAGTGTTGAACTCTTCTGTACTTCAAATTGGGGACTTATGGCTCGTTCTGAAACTAAAAGAAAAAAATATTTTCAATTAGGTTAACTGATTGTAAAATCATTAAACCATGAGATAAAATTAAATCAAATAATCGTTTTGAAGAAAAAGGATTTAAATAGGAATTTCCTCACCCTTTATTCATAAGATCATTCAAAAAGTATTCTTGGGCGGGAACTATTCTTTTTAAATTAGCCTTTCTATTTTGTCTTAACAAGCCTCTATCCAGCGTAAATGAACTGAAAGTACTTGAGTGATAAACTTTATAATTTCTCTCATCTATACATATTGGCTGATAGTTAACCCATGATAATCAGTGATAACTTTGAGTGAGAGGGTAAAACGTAACTATAAGTATAAGTAACTAACTATTTGGCTTTTTCTTGACAGGACTATCTTGTTCTGTGCTTGAATAACTCTTCTTTTCCAACGCGATAAAATCATCTGAACAGGAAGGGTAACTTATTAATGAAATGATATATAATAAATAAACGTTTTAAAATCAACACAAACATCACTACAAAGTAATAAAGCGTTCGATATGGACACGCGAACACTTAGTTGTTCGACGTGAACGCTCAGTTGTTCGAAATGAACGCTCAACCATTCGTGACGAACATGATGGTGTTCGATGCAAATACAATATGTTTGATGCAAGCATGAGAACATTTGATGCGAATAAAGAATGTTCGATGCAAGCATAAGAATGTTCGATGCGAATAGAAACTGTTCGAAGTGAATATAGAATGTCCGATGCGAATATAAAATGTTCGATGCGAGCATAAGAATGTTCAATGCGAATAGAAACTGTTTGCAGCGAATAAAAGTTGTTCGATGCGAACAGAGAATGTTCGATGCGAACAGAAAATATTTCATGCGAACAGAAAATGTTCGAGGCAAGCATAAGAACATTCGAACCGAAAATAAACTGCTCGAAACGAACATGAAAATGTTTAAAATACGAACAGAAATGATTCATAATTGCTGAAAGCGAATTTTATGACCCCTAAATACTTGATTCATATTTTCTAGTGCTGTTTGAAAGCTCTAAATTTTAACACCCCTGTCAAATAATTTCTCTAGGTTTGGTTGGTTATAGTATATATATTTTAAAATTTTCTTACCATCATAAAACCGAATCTCGAGAATTGCATATGACGGCCATTTCTTGTCCAAAGGCCGCTTATCTAGTGCTTGCTGCCTTGCACTATAGAGTGGCCACCACATTGTTTTCTCCTCAATCCAATGAGTCGGCACAACACATTCTTTGATTTTACTTTTTTCAAAACATGTTAGCAGAGCGTATGCCATTCTGTGAAAAACAATATTGAATGAATAACAATGAACCCATGATATTTGCTTTAGGAATATCCAATTTTTAAATACGATTATTTTCTTATCCCTCAAAAAAAAACAATTACATGCAATTTTTCAAAATAAAAAAGTGCTTATCAATTATACAGCCAGCAGTTTTCAAAAATTTTAAAAAGGTTTTGAAGAACAATATCAGCAAATAAACGGTAAAAATATTGTTATAGAGGCACTGGCAACACGTTGCAAAAACGAAAACGTTTAATAAAATCATATACCGAGGCTAACCGTAGAAGATATAACTATTCACGATATCCATTACGTCATCTTTTAACATTCCATTAATTTTTAACATTTAACAAACATTCCGTGTTCGCCACTGGTTTTGAATTTTTAACAATATATATATACAATAAAACTAGTAAAAAACATCCTGCTATTTGAGATGTGTCCGTAGAAAAGACTACGTAATGGATATCATAAATGACATAATTTTGTATTTGTTACTTCCTGGATTTGTACATAAGCATTGTGCTTATAAAAAATTAACGAAAAAACTAAGATCAAACTTTAACTTTAAATTTGAAATAAAATCTAAGAATAAGGTCTATAACATTGAAACAATGACAAAGTCATCCCGATACGGTAGGCATACGCATTTTTTCAAGAAACTTTCTCGTTGATAATGTCGTGAATCTGGATGCAATGTTCTTTTTAAAAGATATATACCAAGGTCCTTAGAGTCGATTCCAAACACTTTGAAATATGATGATAAGTTGGAAAGGCTAAAGACATCACATAACATTGTTCCATTCCTTTCAAATTTTCTAACAAAAACCAAATGATTAGAGGTGATAAAACATGAATTTTTGCAATCAGCTCTGATCTTCTTTTCCATTGGTTTGTCCAGATAGTAACTACCATCCAATTCTTCCGATCTTTTCACCATTTGACTGAGTGGATGTGATTTACCTCTGACAAGTCTCTTCAGTTTTTGTAAATGGTTTTCAAAAGGAAAACAGGAAAAGGCAATTAAAGGAAGCTGAAAATGAGAAACGTCATTTGGAAGGTGAAGCAAACTGTGAACGTTGTACACGCAAAACGTTTCACCATAATGAACATGTGAATTGGAAACAAAATATTTTAAAAGATCTTCTGCAAAAGTGATATTTGCGTTACGAATAGGATCGGCTTCCTCACTCAGCAAACGGATTGCAATTGTAAAACTTAAAAAATGTTTCCAAGCAGCTGCAGACAAATACGGGCGTAGGACAACCAAACCAGTATAGAGAAGGAACGATTTTAGCTCAGTAGCCTTCCATCTGTCCAACTCAGATAGACCTCTTGGTTGCCGAGCAAATTCAGACGGTAATTTCAGGGCATCTAACTCTTTTGAAATTGCATTTAAAAATGCACTAGATAATTTACCAACTTTTATTTTTTTAAACGATCCCTTAAGGTAATAAAGAAGACGTCTTGTCACTCCAAGGTAAACCAAATGCATGGGGTCAAGGGTAAAATCTTTGATGATGTCAATTGGCAAGCCTACAAGTCCAGATATCACCAATTGATGACGCTTGCCATCTTCATCTGGTACGCTGTAGCCATCTCCTCGAAAAACAGCATTTGTGCGAGCCTCTATTGGGGGGTCAGATTCAGGATCCCATCTGTCGTAAACTATTCTATTTTTCACAAATTCACCCTTAATATCACAGCGTTCACAAGCATAATAACCCGTGTGTTGTATGATACCTTTTAGTCCTGAACGTGCAGGAGCATCACATGTGAAACAAAACAATGACACTGGACGATGAACATCATTGTAAACAATACCATTGTTAATCAAATGATTCATCTCTATGACAAAATCTTGAACGAATTCATTAAATAAGGGCTTCGACTTTCCACAATAAAAGGCAACTGCTATGGGTTTGAACGGATTAAAACGAATTAGTATTGGCCATAAATTAATGGAGCTTGACTTGAAAATGGGAAGTCCATCGATATTGATGAATAGAACAATAGGGCATAAAGGATCGTGAAACGATAAGAGTTTGAAGATTCTGTTTTCTACACCAAGATAAATGTAATGTCCAATCCCCATCGGCGTTTGAATTACGTCTCTCTGCGTTTTTAGCAAAGTTCTTGAGTCTTTAGGAACATTGCCACCCAGTTCAGTGACGATACCCAGAACTTCATTTACACAGGCTCTAGTGCAGTGATTATTTAGGGCCCATGTTTTTAGTTTTTCGCACAAAACACTGTCTACTCCATCACTTAAACACTCGTTGTCAAATTCAGAGGAAGACGTGGCAACATTGGATTCGTTTGACAAATCATTTTCAGCAATAGCAGGAGGAAAAACAGGAGGAACAAAACCAGGAATAAGATCAACATCTAATCCAGCATCATCAAATTCAGGGTCAGAATATCTTTCATTATCTGATGGGCTATCAACATCAACGCTCATTGGAACATTATCACTGATTGAGTTATCATCACTTGAACTTTTGTTAGGAAAGCTATTTGGAACAACTGATGCTTGACTTCTTCTCTCTCTCCATTGTTTTAGCCTTAATAAAATTAAAAAGGATATTCTTTACTCTGTGACCTTGATTTAACTTAATACTGAATTTACTGCACATGTCATGATGTATTCATTAGAAAATTTTACGGCACTATAAAAAACGACTTTAGGCGAGACCAAATTAATTTGTTGTTCTACGGGCGGATCGTCGGGAAAATATGGGTCGGTCGGTCGATAAAATAAAAATAATTTTTTTATAATTGAGGGTCGGCAAAGTGCCAAAATATTTCCTTTATTATTTAAGTTGATTAAAAATTTAACCCTTTTCTTTTGATGAAGATTATATTTCATTTGAAATGCTTGAAATTTCTAATTCTATGCAATTCTAAGAAATTTTCAGATTTTCCACTGATGTTTATCTTTCGAATAACCTGTGTGCAATATTTAGTATAGTGGAAGATTCAATATTATTATTTTTTCAATATTAGCAAAATAGGGTCGGTCGGGCCCGTAGAACAACAAATTAAATTTGTCACGCCTTATATAAAATAAAGGCTGAAGACTGAAAGACTACGAAAAGAAAAAAGATTTCCCTGTTATGTAAATGAAAAATTAATTATTCACCTTTCATTATTTCTCGTTTTTCTGTCCATTTCATTTTCATAACGAGACAAAAACAAACAAGAAACTGAAGGACTGGAAACTGAACATCAAATACCAATCTAATAAGTCACCAAGAAACAAACCAATAACATTCAGTTTGAAAAAAGAAAATGCACTTCGATAATTAACATTATTTTACACATAAGTCTTTCAGTAGTTAGTTTGACTGAAAAATTATTGGAACTAAGATATTAAATTCATTATTCTCAAAACTTGTCAATGCCCTTGATATAATTAAAAGATGCCAAATATTCATACAATAAAACCCGCAACCTTCAAATATAAAACATTGCATGCAACTATGTGTGAAACACTGACACAAACTACTAAGTATTTTAATAATATTACTAGTACTTTTGTGACTATACAAATTACAAGAGTTTTTATTCTCAGAAGCCAATCTAAAAAATATATCTTTCTCACGGGCAAATCAGATCTTTTTGTAGTAATTTGTCACACAATTAAATTTTATTATTTAAACTATCTATAGCTACCGTAAAAGATATTCCACTATAAAATCCTTTAAAATATTTTGAAAGCTGTATGATAAACAGTGCTTGATTAGCCCTTTATTTAATCAAACTATAACCATTTTATAAGCTATTCCAAACAAACCTAAAGAACTTTTCTGAATCTTGATATATAATATCATTCCCATTAAATACAGCTTTTACCAAAAAGATTTTTAAGAATCAGTCGAGTGAAAAATTGAAGTCTGAGAAAAATGGTTTCACTAAAAAAAGTATAATATAAAAATATTATTAAGTTACCTTAAAAAATATGATGTGCAAGTTGGTACTGTTTGGTCAAGGACGTGCAGAAAACCTACATAGAAAAAATAATTTTGCATTGATTATTCTTTGACAAAAGTATTAAACAATCATCAGTTCATAAATATACCTACAGTAGTAGATAATCCGTATTATTACCCGAGTAAGAGGGCTATACTTGATATTAAAAGCAAAAACGCAGGGAAAAGGAAGAACTTTTCCTTCGATGTTGTGAACTAAAAGTATTCAATTACTGCTTATTATCAATAAAAATATCTTTGCTATTTCAGAGTAATTTTAGATGGTTTTTAATTGAATAGATAAAAACAAAAATACACTCACGTTATGTTCTATGCAATAGTATAAAATAATTTGGTGGGGCGTGAAGTTGGAACGTGGAAAGTATGGAACAAATGGAAGCAGTATATAACCTATAAAATGCAATTATATTCACTAATTCATCGATATTGAAATAGGAAATAGAAAATCAATTTAAAAAAGACCACATATATACCACACATATTTTCCACCCCTGGGCAAACATTGCATACGAGTCACCTTCATTTTGGGTCAAGCAATATCAATTCAGTCTTTTGAAAATATTAAGTCTGATGAAAGCTCAAAAAAATCACCTCTGCATGCACTGCACACACATACCCAGACGGTGATAATTGATACAATCGATTGATTTAAAAATATTAAAAATATAATCAAACATATTATAAAAAAATTGTCCTGAGTGAAAAAGTAATCTTAATTTTTATGGCATGTCACCCCTCCCTAATTTCGTCACCCCTTATAAATTGGCAGAAAATATATCAATTGAGCCTCTTTGATAGTCAAATCTAAAACTTTAAAATCTTTTATCTTTCCACCTGCAATTAAAACTCATAAAAAAGAAAAGTGTTGTTTTAAATAGGGGTTATGGAATTAGGGAAGGGGTGATGGAGATAGGGCAATGTACGGTACCGTAAAAGTGCCTAAGTCCGTCACCTCTCACTAATTCTGTCAGCTAGAATAACTAAGCAGCAAAATAAATCAAAAGAAACCTTGAATAGATTTGTCAGAAATACACAGAACTACCAAAACAGCAAAATGATTCAACAAACCATTATGCACGCTTTTTATGTTTACGAATTCCGAAATCACAACAAACTCCCGATTGTGGTAACCGATATGAATAAAATTAATGACCAGATTATTTCACTGGTGTAAGCAGAAAATATTATAAACAATCGACGAAACAGTTGGTCAGTAGTTTTAAGCTTATAGCATAAATCTAAAGACCGTAAATAAGTATCTGTAAGGACGGTTTCTTAGTAGATGTCAGTTAATTAAAGTTCAATTAAGTTCAGTAATCAAACTATAATCGAATTCTTACAATTGTTTGCAATATATTGCGGTTCGATTAATTTTAAAATCGAACCTAACTTATATTACCAAAAAAATTTTTACCCCCAGTGGACAACTTGGGTTTTCCAAAAAAATATATGCACTTGCTACGTAATTCAGTTTAACCAATAAAAGTAGGCACAGCTCAGAATTTCATCCACATAATATTATGACCCAGACATAGTCAATTGATGGTATCGAGTTGCCAATTTTAATAGATAATCAATAACGGTTGATGTTAAAGGTTATAGCCGATCATATGTAAAAGGAAATACTGAGTCAGCAATATTCAAAATTGAAGTTGTTTTTGTTTCAATTCGAATTTGTATTCGAAAGTTTGAAAACGTTCGATTGTCGAATTCTGATATCTGAAATCGTTCGATTGTCGAATTTAAATGTTTAGAAACGTTCAATTTCAAAAAGGAAAGAAGGCTGTTTTGTTTTTGAAATAATTACCATTGCCATAAACCTCAGATATCGCGGTCTGAAGTTATTGTTAATATCCGTGCATTGTCAGCACGCCGACGCAAGACCAAGATACTACCCTTATATAACCGGCTATAAACTTTAATCAATAATCAATCGTAACTCCATAACTTTTATTATCTATTGGTTACCGATTACCATCGACCGTTATCGATTATCATCATGAAGAAGGTCTTTTACGGGAAACAAATCTCTAATCTTGAACAAAAGCATTTGTATCGCATCGATACTACCGTAATTTGCCCTATCTTTGTCAACCCCTCCCTAATTCCGTCACCCCTATTTAAAAACAACATTTCTCTTTTTTGATATTTTTTTTATTACAGGTGGAAAGATAAAAGGTAAAGTTTTATATTTAACTGTCAAAAAGGGTCGATTGATATTTTCTGCCAAATTATATTAGGGGTGACAAAGTTAGGGAAGGGGTGACGGAGACGGAGGGTAAATTACGGTAATCGTTGCAGAAATTTTTCCAGTTTTGAAATATCACCTGAAACCACCTACCCCAATAAGAAAAAGTAACACATTTGAAGAACTAAGTTGTTTCTTCTGGATTTTTCCTGGATTTTTTCTGCATCTCCGCACCGGAAAATCAGAAAAAAAATATGATGCGGACAGGCGACGCGAACAGAGCAATTTTTCGATGGTCGCCTATAAGAAGAGTACCTTTACCATTCACCATTCAGCTAACAGCTAAAGCACACAAAAAGTCATCCAGTAATAAGAAAAGAAGATAGCTGTAAAAGCTTCAATATTTTACCTTTATATATCTCTATTAAAGTCTGTATGTCTTGCATCATGAAGGTGGAGGAGGGTGCTCTACTTACAAACACTACTTGCTACTCAAGTTTTAGCTATCTATACTTAAAACCCAAAGCCAAAAAAACATTCAATTTAGATCACAATCACAAATAAACATCCAAGAGCAAAATCCACGACTGTCAAATTGTTTTTAAACAATAAGGTACTCCTAGTTGGGATTCCCCTGCAAACAGTGTGTATCCTGCAAGGGATATCAAGTGAATAAAAAAGTAAATTACCTTATTTTTTCTGTTCTTTCTTGATCGTATGTCGCTTTTTTTCTTTTGTTTAAAAAATCTTCTTGTCGGAATTCTGGCGCACTTTTTGAGATTACGGAAAAAGAAAACCGGGGGTTTGTGAAAAAAGAAAAATATTTTAAAAATACATAAAAATAAAAATTTATCTTTTTTTCAAAATAAACCACTTAGAAACGTTTTTGTTTAACATTTTATTTAAATTGCTTTGACTTCAGATGAATCAATGTAAGCATAATAAAAAGAAAGTCTACAAATTATTCCCCCCGTCTTACAGCTTGAAAAAACTTGGTCCCATTCTTCTGCCGCTTAAACGACGTCCATTTAAGACGTCTTTGGACGTCATCCGGACCTACTCTGTTTCAAACTTTCAACGCGCGGCCGCCGGCGGTTCGTCCTGGAATCGAGTTTGATCAGAATGTAAAGCTTTGAGAAATCAATGAAAACTATATGTAGCGTGAAAGTTTTTCAATTCATTTTTTAAAGTTGTTATATTTTCCTTGTAATAACAACATTAAATGTTTTTTTTTTGGCATTAATATTTGCTACTGCGTAGATAGCCAAACTCAAAACAATATTTCATTCTATATATTCTAAAACAATCGAAAAATTAAATAATTATAGGGACGTCGACTCGACGTCCAGCCGACGTCTGCAAAAAGTCGTCCGAATTGGACGTCCATTGGACGTCTTTTAAAGACGAGGACGGGACTTGGACGACTGGACCTGAAACAGACGTCGGTCGGACGTCCTCAAGACGTCCTGTGCCCACTGGGATGTTTAGTTTTAGCTATGGCTAGTTTTAAAGTTCTAGTCCGTAGAGTGCAAGTTACTGTTTTCTTTAAGGTTTTATCCGATTATGATGTCCGTGAAAAATCAAAGACGCCACGCCAACAGTCAATGCTTCATCAAGTTTAATCATGGTATGTTGCTTTACTGAAGTTTATACTGGCAATCCGTCTGGAGAGTGATAAAAAACTGTGGCTTTTCGATATTCTTGTTGCCTTGAAAGAAAGCCATTAAAAAGTTTTCTCCTTTTCTTTTCTCAAATGAAAATGACTGAAAGATTCCTTTGCGAAAATTACAAGCAGCATCATCACG
>JAUJPO010058181.1:0-13747 GCA_032270745.1 Tiaropsis multicirrata
TTTATCACCCGGATAGTCTCTTTCCACTTTCGTTTTCACTGTTTATTTCCCAAATAAATCTAACGGAAAAACTACGGAAAAACTTACGGAAACCAAAAAGTGACAAAAACAAACAGCGATTTTTTTTTACCAACCTCTCACTCCTCGCGAAACTATAAGGCCACCTACGCTCGCAAGCTCGCTACGGCGGCAATAATTCAGGAGAGATATCACAATTTCAATGGAGACGAGCACTTTTCAAGGACTTTCTAGTATATGACTAACATAGAATTTCGTTTCCACTGGAAAAAATGTCCATCTTCGACAAGGCACAGCTTTTGAAGGGGTTTCTTCATCGGGTCTGGGATATGGCAACCTCGATTCCATGGCAATCAGTCGGTGGCCGCGCGCAAAAAACGAAAAAGAAAGGAGGCCAACGTTTACCTAAGCGTCGTCTCTAACATCAGAAAGCTTATCGCCCTGGGTACGAAGTTGGATTGAATTAAAGAGTTAAAATCCTTTCGTGAATCACAGGTTTTTTTATTGTTGCAAGAAATGCTTAAACTTTCTCCTTAATTTTACACAATTGTCCCGAATATAAATTTCAAAGAGTTATATATGATTATGAATCACACCATCTGATATATCCTCTATGCATCCTCTATCCACCAAGGCATCACCAGAAACAGCATGTTCGCTAACACCCGTGAGAGGTTGTTCTGGCTTGGTCTAGGCGCCGCTATAAGCCTCCAACGAACTCAATGTTGTTAGTGTAACAGAATAAACAATCGAACAATTCGCAATAACACGTCAGCAGGGTTTTGTACCAATTTCTTTCCTCATCTTTTAAAATGTTAGTGTAACGCAAACATTATTCCAACACAGGAAACCCAGCAGAATATGCAATCGAACAAGTCGCAATAGAAATTTTCAAAACTTCAGCAGGGTTTTGTACCAAATTCTTTCCTCATCTTTAAAAATTTACATCCTTCAAAAAGGAGCTAAATGCTGTCAGTGTAACACAGACATCAGAATGTACAATCGAACAATTCGCAATAGACTTTTTCAAACTGTCAGGGTTTTATTTGTACCAAGTTTAATACTTGCCGCCAGAAAGCAAATGAAGTATTTTTAACGTTTATCTGATGTTCATTATGTTGTTTCGACGTTGAAATGACGTCATCCGGGCGTTAAAAAGGGTTCTGTGTTTACTGGGTGGGTTAACATATAATTCATCTGCCAAATTGAGACCATGTCGTTCTTTAGTACAAAAGTCCCTAAAAATTGCTTGAATAAAAGAGACTATTTTTTGTCTCGATGCTTCGTTCTCCGAAATCGTTTAAGAGACTTTACTACGAAAAACTTCAATGGGCTCAATTTGGTAGCTCCATACCCTCTAAAGGTTTTGTACCTTCTAACGCAGGCGCCTATTATTGAGGTAAGTAACAGCACCACCCCACAAAAGCTTGTTCATTTTTAGGGTCATTCGCGAAATTAAATCCACGCGAAGTTTTTCAAAGTCTTGACTCGCGAAATTAAATCCAAATAAAGTATTCAAACGTTATTCCATGATATCCAGATAAAGACCTTTTCAAAACTACAGAGGTTTTTTGTACCAAATTTAGTACTTTAATGTCAACGTTTTTGCCACTAAAGCGGCTAACGAAGAAATGAGTAACACCATTGAATCACCACGACAGAGGTGGATACAGAAGGTACTCAAACTTTTTGACGGAGAGTGTTGACTTCTTTATAAGGAATTAAGCATAAGCAACACTCTCCTCTGTCAATATTTTTGAAAACCTTCTATATCCACCACTGTACGAAATCTTAGAAGATTAAAATATGAAATTTTACCTCCACATGGCATTCGATATTAACAAGCCAACCTTCAAATTTCATTCTCTTTGAGATGGACACCAAGGAGTCCACAAACAGATCAACAGCTTCTTTACATTTCAACACTTCTTGTAAATTCTTTCTCCCTTCGTCCCACTCCGTTATGATGGTACCTATCAGTAGCAATAAAAGAGAACATTGAATTATATTTCTACGCTAAAAATACTGAACTTATGTATTAATATGACATTAAAAGCCGGGGGGGGGCGCACATATGGTACAGCCTACGGTATACGTGCGGTACTTAAGGGTAGGTTTTCGAGACTCTGACAAAGTCCAGGTGCACTGTAGTTTAAAGGTAGAAAACTTAAAAGAAAACTTAGAAATCATTTGCTAAAACCAGGAGAAATGGTCGAAAAATAAACATAAAAATGTCTGAATTTGAAAGTCCTACTTTTGGCCGCACATACTGTAGTCGCACCAAAATCATATGTTATTTTGACCTAAAATTTTCAAATCTGATAGTCCTGGGGAAGTCTTTTCAGAATATTCAACTTGTTCATCATTATGGTATTTTGACCTCACAGACTAGACTATGAACCCCAGGTGCCTAAAACATTGTTCTTGTTTGTTTGCATTTTTATGCTTAGGGCCCAAATTCACTTCCATTCCATTGAAGTTTTCCGTAGTAAAGTCTCTTAAACGAGTTTGGAGAACGAAGCATTGAGAAAAAAATTAGTCTCTTTTATTCAAGCAATTTTTAGAGACTTTTGTACTAAAGAACGACATGGTCTCATATTTGGCAGATGAGTTATATGGGAATAACCAATAATTATTTGTTAACTTTTTTACCTATCATTTTGACACCATTTTTGTGTGCCGCATTGATCCATTGAATAGGTGGCACAGTAACAAAATGGTGACTGAAGTAACAAAACACATCTACCAAATGCCAATGATAAAATGAATAACAATCAACCGATGGGTAGCCTTCGTCAAACCTAAAAGATATTGAGGATGAAAATTTTTGTCGCAATAATATAGTTTATAGCAGGCACGGCTGGATCTAATTGGGAAATTAGGTCCAAAAATTGTTCTTAAAGGAAAACTTGGCATTGAAGTGAAAAACATAAAAACAGGGTATCGAAACAGAAGTGGTTTCTTTTACAACCTTTTTCTCATTGACATCATTTTAGAGGGGTGAAATTGAGGTTCGAATTTTGGGAAAAAAAATGTCTTTTTTATAGAATAACTTATTTCTTTATCTAAATATATCATTATTTTAATAGGACGAATAGCCATTGCAAAATATGGAAGTGCCTGAAAGACAGTTAATAATAATAAAAAAAAATTAGTAATTTGTTTATGGGGGTAAAGTTTAAAATACTTCGTGTGTAGTTTTTAAAGCTTTTGTTGTTAAAATAAAATAAATTTGTCGAACAATGAGACTATTGTTGTTACTATTTTGTTCTCTTGTAAAAAAACGAAGCCACTTTCACTTTTCAGAGAAATTTAATATAACATTACCTGTCTTCAAGATATCCGCCTCTCATATCATGACACAAAAGTGTATTTGGTTTGCTTTCATCTCTTGTCCATAAGCTTTTGTCATATTCGATCATATCTTTTTCAATTGGATAATCTAATTCCCACTTCAGAAAACTTTCATGGTTTTTGTATGGTTTAGTCACTTTCATATCACTAGTAGTCTCCATACTTGTGATATTTTGAGTAGATTGCAGATTTCTCTTAAATGTAAAAATGGGACTTGTAAAAAGATATGTGAATTGAAGTATGGACAGCGACCGAAATATTCAAAAAGTCATAACTCAAAATTTAAGTTAAACTTTCCTCTATCCAATAAACAAATAAATATATTAATTAGAAAACCATTTGTTCGGCTCCACGAGACCACTTGACACCGCCAAACACTTAAACCATATTGTGGGTCAACCGGTATATTTAGCCTATTTTGCCTATCTTGTCTACCGTCAGTTTGGCTAATCCTGACCCCCCCCTCTAATCTGCAGAAAATTTTGATTTTGATTTTACAACCTCCATTACACATTTCCTTTCCCCCCATTCTGTCATAAAAAGGATTACTAAACCTAATTTTCGATAAATTGTTTTTCTTAGAGAGGGTCAGGGTTAGATAGGGGTGGTCAGGATTAGATAGGGGTGGTCAGGATTAGAAGCCAGCCAGCCTGACCGGTATAAATCAAGATGGCGGCAGTATTATCGGAAAGGTCTTTATCTTTCAGAATTGCTAAATTTTCAATTTGATACTTTAAAAATCTTGGCAGAATAAGAAGGTAAAAGAGGTATTTCTATATATTTCTATCTATATATTTATATGTATAAGCCTTGTAAAAAAGCTAACATTGCAACTATTTAGCAAAAAAATTTTGATTATAAAAATGAAAAATTATAAGGGATGGTATATATTGTACAATAAGTAATAAATAGTAAATAGTAAAATATATAGTAAATTAAATAGTCTATTAGTTTAAAAGATAAAAATGTAGGTTAAAACAATAAAATATTGAAGATCGAAAAATAAAATTGAGAGATTGAAAAATTGGTAATTTGTGAACCCCAAAAAGCTGAAGAAGTGATAATTAGTGATTAGAGAATACAAAAAGTAAACAAGGATAATGGGGTAATAGGGAGATGTAGGGTGCTCAGACCTTGAGATAAGAATTTTCAAAGAGACAGGAGACAACAAAATATCAAAATATAGTATTTAGGCGTACTGAAGTTTAAATTTCATATGATTCTTCTAGTTCTGAAATAAATTTTTCTCTAACCAATTCATTTAGTATTTTCAAAGGTAACTCATTCCATGTCTATGACGAAGGGAAAGTATGAGTTTTCATAGACTTTCACTCAATCAGTTGACGTTGGTATTTAATATTTACACAGCGTTGTCGTGTTGGCTTAGTTTCTTCATCCACAAATTTCAACTCGTTGTTGATGTCAAATAGCACTTTGAGGCTAGCTATATATCTTCTTGCTTCCAGTGATCGTAATTTCAGCAGTTGAATCATGCGAGTTGGGCTGAAGACATATTGCCACTTGTTCTCTATCCAACGAGCTGCCTTTCTTTGCACCATTTCTAATTTTTCAATAAGTGATTGTGGACCATTTGGACTCCAAACAGAGCTAGCGTATTCTAAAATTGGTCGGACGAATACTTTGTAACATAAGAGTTTAGATTCTTTGTTGAAGTAGTAAAGATTTCGTTGGAGGTAAAGACAGACGTTTGTTGCTTTCGAGATAATGTTGTTGATGTGTTTTTTCCAATTTAATTTTTTCGTTATGGTTACACCAAGGTATTTTACTTGCTCAACTTTTGCAAGCTGGACACGGTGAATGGAACAAGAAGCATTCACTATCTTTCTTTTGTTGGTAATTTGGAGGACGAGCTTGCATTTCTCAGGATGGAACTCCATAGACCAATCGTTTTCCCACAAGACTAGTTTGTCAAAATCATTTTGAAGGATGTAACTATCGGCAAGCTTCTTGATAGTTTTGTAGAGAAGATTATCATCTGCAAAGAGTGGTAGCGATAATTACACAGTTAAGGGCATGTCATTGATGTATACGAGGAACAACAGGGGCCCAACAGATCCTTGGGGAACCCCTGATGTTACTGGAGAGCTTTCAGAATTTGTGCCTCTGACGACAACATTCTATGTTCTACCTGAAAGAAAGTCTTTAATTCAGGCATAGATTTTTCTATCAATCCCGTAATGTTCAAGTTTAAGTAATAATTTACAGTGACACACTTTGTCAAATGCTTTTTTACTAAAATCGAGAAGTATTGCATCCACTTGTTCTCCGTTGTTTAGGGATTTAGCAAAGTGGTTAACAGTGGTGAGGAGTTGTGTCTCGCAAGATGGAAACCATGCTGATTGTCGGTTAATATTTTCTGTTCCTCCAGGTGATTGATAACGTGGCTGTGTAAAACATGCTCCAAGAGTTTGCAAATGGACGTAAGGCTCACAGGGTGATAGTTTTCAGCTTTTGATTTTGACTTGTTGTTGCCTTTATGGATTGGTGTTACTAAGGGCATGTTTCCAGTTGTTTGGTACTGTTGATTGGTTCAATGTGGCGTTAAAAAGAACATATATAAGTCTGCTACTTGTTCAGCACATTCTTTTAATAAACGAGATGCAACGTTATCTAGTCTCTGGCCCTTGTAGGATCAAGGTTGTTAAGAAGTTTTACAATGCCATTACGTGTTATGACGAATTGATTAATTTGGCAGCCCTTTTTTTCCTTAATGATGATTTGCTGTCGTCTTTTGAGAAAACACTACATTATTGTTTGTTCAATATCTCAGCTACTGTATGGCTTTGTCTTCGGATTGCAGTTAGCCATTCTCGTCTACTAATGGTGCAAGTTCTTGATGAAGATATTTTTTCCTTTGTTGTATATTTTACTGGTATACTGTGATAACACTCTTGGAACCTCTTCCAATCATTCGGGTCTTTTGTTGATTTGAAACGTCTATATCTACGTTTTTCAATATCCCCCTCTTCAATGCACAAGTCTCAAATGTCTCTGAGAAGTTTTCATTCAATGCTTTTGTGCATTGATAGCTTAGGCCTAGATCACAAATAACTGCTTTCTTGAAATTCCAACATTTTTCAGTCGGGATATTGGGAAATACTTAGAATTTTTCCATAAAAATAGCTTAGGAGCACTGGATGATTGTTTTGCCTATGCGTGCTGCATGATATTTTGCGTGTGTGCGCTAGATAATTTTTTGCGTTTGTGCTAGAGGTTTGTACACACTACATAAAAATTACACCTCTCTTGTCGTTGGCTCTATTTTTACCTGCTGCTGTGTACTTGTCAGGTACAATCTCAGTAGTTATCATTTTCTCAGTAAGATATTATATAGATATAGATATCCTAAATGGGGTGATCATGGTTAAAGGTTTATGTACGTTTGTTCATAATACCTTGGAAGTTGCATACTGCGAGTGTTAGTCTTTCCCCTGTTTTGGCGAAGAATATAAAAGATGATTTAAAAATAAAGATTTATTCTTATACCTTATTCAGAAGCTGGGCAGTCTGGCAGTAGGATTTCAATCTAGATCGATCAGTCAATCAGTTAGTTTTGAATTCGTTAGTTTTTGATCCGCCATGTTTGTTATGGAATGGGGAAGACCGACAAAACGAAAGTGGATTTTGAAAGTATAAATAAAAAATAGACGGGGTAAGCAGATTAAATAGAATTGATAGCACTTTTTTGAAGTTTGCAAAAAAAGAGAATAAAACTGAAATTAATGCATCAAACTTATTAGAATAATTCGAAGAATACAAAAAAATGTAGAAAATAGATTTATTCTAGAAAATCTTTCCAATTTTAGTTCAACATAGTTACCCCCTGAAATATTGGTATCAAAGGTTATTCATCCATGTGAATAGCGCATGGATATCATTGATTGGTTTATTCATATTCTACGCTATCTGATTGGTTAGTGATGACGTACATCCTGAAAAATTGCATCAGCAGAAAATTTTCTTCTTATCTTTGTTGATTTTCAGCGTCAGTCAGTCGTCGACAAGAATACAAGATGGAGTAACGTAGAAGAATTTTCGTTTTACTCCCCTACCAAGCAAGTGCTTGCACTTGAGCAAAAAAATCAAGAAAAAATGGCGTAAGTACTTTTCTATTTCTTAATGTAGTGTATTTTCAAAGAAAGGCAAAATTAATTCATGAAAAGTTTGGTGTTTTGATATTTCATTTTCTGTGTTGTTGTGGTGGCAGGTGTTTTTCTAACACAGGTTGCCACTCATGTTTTTTTGTCACTGTTTGTTTAAATTCCCAACACAAATCAGCTAATAAATCCATCTGCACTTTACATGTAGAATAGGAAAACCTTTTCAGTTTAACATCATTTAAATCGGCCCTCTTTTCGGTTGTTCTTCGACACGGAGTATACTGTCTAAACAAGAGTTACTTTTCACTTATTTTCTAGGATTTTCCCTCAACTAACGCCTGTTCCTCTTAAAATGGGTTGTCACATGAAATTTAAAATTTGTTGTGGATCATAAATCAAACCATATCAGAATTAAGATCAGATTAGCTAAAGATTTTAACCGTGAATGTATATAAAAATTTAATGCAAGTTTTACATTAAAGGAATGTTAACAAACAATATTTCAGAGCTGTGGATTTTTCAAATGAATCGTATTAAGAAGTTTCAAGCTAACTAACTGCCCAAAATGTCAAAAATCAAATGATAAAGTCATAAAAAATAGTCAGCGATATATTCCCCAGGAAAGTGAAAATATTCTTAGTTTGTAACACCTTCAAACTTGAGGTTAATATATATTAAAACTTTCAGAGCCTATTAGAGCGCATACAATAAGCTATGCATAATCCCAAAACTGAATGTAGATGTTCTCAAAGTCCACCCATACCCAACTTTTCTGCCTCTGTTTCAAAAAACAGTTTAGTCAACAATATCAACAATATCGTTTTTTGTCTTGAAAATCAACTAAAAACAATGTATTTTTATAAAATACTCTGTAACGTGAGAGTTAAAGTGAACTTAACAATGGTTAGATTTTAGAAAAATGATTTTAAAATTATACTTACGTTACCAAATGAGTAGCATATCACATAATATTTGCTGTACAAACAATTAGAAATTCACTATAAAACAGCCCTCTTGTCCTCAACATAACTTACATCTTTTATATATATGTTTTATGTTCCTAAACAAAGTTTCATTACTTGTAGGATTCCATGTGCTGTGATCGTGTGAGGAGATTAAATTTCAAGGATTATGGCCCTATCCGCGAAGTCCCTGGGAAAACTTTGAACAATTTTCTGATCAGTGAATTTGGATTTTTTTAGAAAAATAGCTATTCTCAAACATTATTTATTACTTTTTAAAAGAAGATTCAAAATTGACTCATCCACAAAAATTGATGAAATAATTGGCAAAATTCCTAGAGATGCAATACGCATGTAGTACGCATGCAGTTTGTTTTTGACAATTTCAAACCAATTAGACTTATCTTATTATATTTTCTTTTTCTTAGCTCCCAAAATGGTTTACGCATCGCCTCTGGCAACTTTAACAAAAATTATGAGCAGAACACAAATCAATCCGAAAATGGAATACAACAAAAAATTCAACCTTTCTATGCTACCAGGCAGCATCAATACCTGTAGTTTCAATGACACCAATGCTACGTTTCAACTTCTCTTCAACAACAAATCATTGGAGAATGAGAAACAATTATGCAATGGATATGGTGTCAATAATATTTCAGGTAAATTTACGGTGTTTATTTATAATAAGGGATCTTATTGGGATTCTATTAGAAGAAATTCTTGTGCAAATAAGCTGGTCAATCAAGGTCTTTCTTTTATTAAATATGTTTTGTGAATACATAAACAAAGAATGTTGTTAATTTCCTAAAGAACACGACATAATGGTAATCAAAATAAACCAATCTTGAAGCCACCTTATAAAAACTTCAGCTCATCCCTTTTTTATTTTGATTGTTAATCATTTCCTTCAAGCAATAACCTGAGAAAAGTTTTTTTGAACCCTCATCCTTAAATCTCACAAAGAGGTTAAAGTCCAAATAAAACAATTGACTTCCTCCTCCATCATCATCTATTGAAAAGGAAAGGAAGTTACTGGTCGTAAAGTAATTAGTGATGGTGATCCCAATAATCTGTCAACAATTACAAGTTTTTTAATAAGAATTTTTACTATGTATCAGTTGGACAGATTCTTGTAAACATTCTTTTAGTAGAAGTAACCCCAAACTCCTTTCATTCATGAAAATCTATAACTTTGGTTCTGACATAAGTTCCTGTGATTCAAAGATTAACTGTCATGGGAGTTCAACAAAACTAGACTTGTCTTAAGGTACTCTCCGAGTTCTATAATAAGTAAGCTTTATTAAGAAATTTTTGCTTTCATTTTTTTAGAAACCAACAACTCTTTATTAAAAACGTTGAATTTCATCGATTCCAACCTCAACGAATACCAAGGCGAATCAGAAACCTACACACTTGACGATCTGTTAGACCTGGAAAATGAAGACCTCAATCAAGTTCCCTTTTACAATGAAATCCCTGCCCTTGATGATGAATCATTGTTTGTACCATCAACTGAGATTTTAATGGATACTGCTTTAGCGTCTCCTTTATCTTCAAGCAGCGATGAATCTTGCAATTTGGATGACCTCCTGTTCTTGTGCGACCAAGACGCAGAGATCAAAGAAGAAGAGCAAAAAGATCCGATTCAGGAAATTGTCTCTGACGACCATCAATATACCTTTTTTGATGGTGTCCAACAACAAGAATCACCGGTGTCTTTAGAAGACATGCTTGCTGGTAATGGTACCGATTTGAGTGCACTTTGCTCACTTTTGTTCCAATCAAAAGGAATTGAAGTACCTGAATTGTCTGCTCTCCAAGACCAACAACCAACGAGTGTCTATGAGGAACAATCGAGCAGCGCTCCATCGTCACCAGCCTCTTCAACGTCCTCTGAATCAGATTCGGAAAGTCGTCCAGCCCGCTACAAGCCGTACAAGAAACAGAAGACCCCTGAACAGAAAGTACGTAAGAAAGCACAGAATCGCACTGCTGCTACACGATACCGAAGTAAAAAGAAGGACGAATTGAAAACGATGACTGAGGAAGCCGATAAAATGGAGGAGACCAACAACGAACTGAAAGGGAAAGTTGACGGGTTACGAAACGAGATTGATTATTTGAAGAATCTAATGTTGGATGTCATCAAAGCTCGATTAGCAAAAGGGGCAACCCCTAATGCGTTGCTTTCTGCAGCTGCTTTGATGTTGAAATAAATGGTTTCAAATAAATTGAAGTTTTTTTAATGAAATATTGTTGACCCATAGATATTGTTATTTGTTTTTTATTTTTGTATATAGTTTGTTGATTTAATAATAATGGGTTATCTCCATGCTCCAAATTATTGTGTTCCATATCATTTTCCAAGCTAAAGTACATCATTTATCTCGATTTTAAGTTAAAATTTACCTTAAAATGAAGGAGCCAATTGATTAAATTTAGGCTTCTTTATTTAAATCTTCGCAATATCTCATAATAAGAAATGCACGATATATATAGTCAAGAATTTTTCTTTTTGTCTTACACTTAGAAAAAGATCAAGACACACTTTTACTTCTTGAATCTTTTAAAATGTTTTTTTTGTCACCAAAAGGGGATGCGTGCAGTCTTTCCTTCAATTCTATTTTTCTGGATAGTCCTGAAAAAGACTACTGATGATAAATATTTCCCTTTCGATTGAAGCAGTAAGCCTTATTACTCGATAATGGACCTGGTGAGATAAAAACTTAGATATTAGTTTTGAAAGGGCTGAATTTTTTCCTTTCCTCTTTCTTTGAAGAACAGTCGGCTGCTATTCATTTACATAAATGGATAACAAAATCGAAACGAAAAAAAATAGCATATTCCTTGTTGTACTTCCTTCTAAGATGGTCATTTTCTATGGAACATCAAAGTTTCTTTCAAATGTTTGAAAAAAGAGGAAAAAGGAAAAATACAAGGTCTAAAAATTAAAAGACGGTCGCAATAGTTTTTGTTTCTGTCGTGGGTGTGTCGGAAAAGATAAACAGTCGAAATTTTAGCTGAAAATACTGCGAAAGTATTGGTGTTGATCTAAAGAAATTATATGAAGAGGAAGAACAAAAAGGCTAATTTCACTTGTTTAAAGAGTTTTCGTGGGCGAATACTATTGGCAAGAAGTGTTGTTGAATAAGGCTATATGTGATTGACGCAATCGACACTTTTCACCAAAAAATGGCAGGAATCAATTATCGTTTCATTACAATGGCAATATCGCTTATAACTTTCATCAGCGCGTCAACTTCAATCGCTTCTCTTCTATACACGCCGTTTGAGGGATGGGATCTAGAAAAACACAAAGGAACTTTCGCTAGACAGATTGCAAATCACGCATTGGGTATTCTCGCAGCCTTGTTGGCTGTTCCTGTGACGTCATCGAGCATGCATGTGAACGGACAACGGAAAATGTTGCTTGTCCCTCTGGTCTGTAGTTTTGTTGCCTGGATCGCATCTACTAGTTACGATATATTTGTTATGGTTAGAAAAACAAAAATAGTAGACGAGAAGTGGGCTGAATACATTGTCATTGTTATGCTCGTCATTGGCTCTACCTTAAAGTTGCTATATATAATCGCTTTGTTGTACTATTTCGATTACCTGCGCTTGTTTACGCATGCGCCAAAAACAATAGAAGCTATCCAGCGGCCAATCACGTGGCGAGATAGCAAAATGGCTATCGGTCACGTAGAATTGAAGCGTCTCACTTTTCCAAATATGGCAGAATCGATGGAGGAAGAACTATCGAAAGTGTTTTCAAAAGATATTGGATTGGGATTTCCCTTTTTGAGTAAGAGAAGATTGTCATCCACTTCCTTGACATCCAACCAATCCAATAATAAACGAATGTCAAAATTAGCATCAAATAATATGGCCACTATTGTTGAACATTGAGTATGCCAACCTCGTTCCCAGGGCATCCTCTGAAAATTAGCATCAAATAATATGGACCACTATTGTTGAACATTGAGTATGTGAGTATGACAACCTCGTCCCCAGGTTAGCCTCTGCACACTTTATTCTACGTTTTTTGTATGGAGCGTCAAATTATCGAGCCATATCAAAAACGTCAAAAAGCGCACAAAGAGCCCTGGGAGCGAGGTTGTGGTTTTCCATAATGAGTGCGAACATAGTCAGCATAAAAAACCCGATCTGGAAGTCTTTTGTTATTGTCTTTGTTTACATTTTGAACTTGCGTACGCAAATCGGTTAAACCACATTCAATATAACAAATTGATCATGTGATCAAAAAATAAACCAATCCCAAAAGAACATATTGGTAACGTGATCAATAAGAGAGCAAATTGACATTTAACTTTTGTTTTGAAACAAAGAAAAAGTTGACAGAAAGGATATATCAATACATTGCCAGACCAGCAATTTGAATAGTTTATAATTTTTCCATTTTTTGACAGTGTTTTAATTTTTTGAAATAGATAGAATATTGTAGCAATAATACATTTTAAATTACTATGTACAAAGACAAAAAAAAGGCTAAAAAATATTCATTTGTCATAAAAAAATTTGGCAAGTTCATTTTATATTGCTAGTGGTACGTTGCAAAATTTAAATTGAGAGAAAAGGTTTATTCATGATACCCACGACGAAAATTTCTATACAAA
This sequence comes from Tiaropsis multicirrata, assembly GCA_032270745.1. Classification (NCBI taxonomy): domain Eukaryota; kingdom Metazoa; phylum Cnidaria; class Hydrozoa; order Leptothecata; family Tiaropsidae; genus Tiaropsis; species Tiaropsis multicirrata. The sequence continues at coordinate 13,096 of JAUJPO010058181.1, forward strand.
AAAAATCCTAAAACTCAGGTGTTTGCCTTGGCTACTAGTTATTGCAAACATCCGGATTTTTGGGATGCCTCTGTAGAATAGGAGGTTTTGGAGCTGCCAAATTGAGCCCATTGAAGTTTTCCGTAGTAAAGTCTCTTAAATGAGTTTGGAGAACAAAGCATCGAGACAAAAATTAATCTCTTTTATTTATTGCTTTTCTTCCAGTTTGAGCTACTCTTTTGACCCCCACCTTCCCCAAGGTCGTGATTAAGTGAAAAAGAAACGATTTTGTGATTTTTCTAGCACTTTTGGGACTATAAAGTCATGAAATGAAGAGAATCGTAATGAAGTGTTGTAGCGTTAGAGTAAGGTGAAAAATATGAAAGCCCCCTGAAACCAGGCAAGAGCACTAGCGTTATTCCACCATGGGTACCTTGCTAAGCAAAGGTTTAGAGAATTGATAAAATAATTTAAATGTTTAACATATTCCCTTCCCAAAAAAATAATGATAGTTAAAAAAAAATGAAAAATGGAAATGAAAAAACATACACCCTTAAAGGTAGTAATTTTCGCGCGTAGTAATTTTCACGCACCAGCCAATACACGGGTTTCCTATTAGCAAAGTCGTGTAAAAAAGTCACGAAAATTGCATGTAAATAAACTCTGATTGGCT
>JAUJPO010058192.1:0-13745 GCA_032270745.1 Tiaropsis multicirrata
GGAGAACGAAACATCGAGACAAAAATTAGTCTTTTTTATTCAAGCGATTTTTAGAGACTTTTGTACTAAAGAACGACGTGGTCTCAATTTGGCAGATGAATTATATGTCAGCATAAAATCCTCATCTTTGGTCATCGAGAAATGAAACATAAAGTCTTATTATGGAAAAGTTCAATACTAAAAAGTCGTAGCCATAGTCATAGATAGTCTGTTAGATCAAAATATTATTGGTACTACTTCCAGTTGTTGAAGAAAGGTTGAAACTTGACACAAAAGGAAGGAATGTACTTATCGAAGGAGGAGTCAACTGTTAGCTCAGCGCTACTGTATCATTTTCGACTATAGGTCAATCCTACGTGTGTTCTAAGCTCCTTAACTTGACTTACCAATACCTCTCGCATGGTATGGGTTGACCCGGGCAAAGACGTATATTCACGATATTCACTCTTGCCAAGTGGATCGAGTGGGAAACTAGCATGGAGGCCCTGCTAAAACAAAATTTCGACCTTTTCTTAGCCGAGTAATAAAATTTTCACAACCAATTTTTTTTTCGCAACTAACTTTTTTTTTCACAACCAATTTCTTTTTCGCAACTAACTTTTTTTCACAACCAACTTTTTTTTTTTGCGACCAACTTTTTATTTCACTACCAACTTTTTTTGCCTTGATTATCTTTAAAGTTTACTTCTTAAAGTGTAAATAGGGTCTTGATGTAATGAACGCGCCTTTGAATTAAAGCTTTTAAGTTTGCGATGTCATCAATTTTTTGTCATCGACATTTGATTACGTCACAACTGGCCGGGTTCTGAAACTTCAAGGTATAGAGCGCAACTTATCTTAGTTCATCTTTGGAAATGGGTGCTATTCATTTCAAAAACTTTGACTTTAGGGTAAATTTTAACCATTAGAGACATACACCAACAAACCTGAGAATCTCAAAACTACCGGCCGTAGGTTCGGACAAATTGGGGTTTCAAAATTGGACCCTCTTACTCAGTACATTTTTCGGTCATTTTCCCCAATTTCCCCATTTTCCCCAATTTCCCCATTTTCCCCAAAGGTTGTCTCATAAATTAAGACAAGGCCTTCCGACCTTCCGAGCAATACAAACTTTTCTCGTCCTAATTTCTCAGCCAAAGAAAAGAAAGAAAAACTAAAGAACATTGTGCGTTGTCTGGTTGTGTTGTGTCAGTCAAAAAATGGCGGGAGCTGGTAAACCCCAGATACACAGCAAAATATTGGATTTAAGTAGGCAAGGCAAGACAATTGGGTATCGAGAAAAAAATGGACTTCAAAAATATAAAATTGCTATCGAGAAAATCAAATTGGCATCGAAAAAAAAAGTTGGTTGTAAAAAAAAAAGTTAGTCGCGAAAAAGAAAGTTGGTAATAAAAAGTAATTTGGCACGCCATAGTTTAGTGTGGGAGATTGGTACAGGGTAACAATAAAACGAAAGCAGCATTCGTTTCGTAATAAGCGAAAGTACTGATAATGATAACAATAGTTGGCATAATATAGTAGAATAAAAACTGAAAGTTGAACAATTAAATAGTTGAACAATTAATTAATTGTTTTCTACTGTGCATGCGCAGCAGTGAAACGCGATTAGTAATTAAAAAGGAGTTGTATTTTTTTACGAGAACATGCCATATATATAATAGCAATTTATTTTGAGAAAAGAAATATATTTGCGTACAGTAGAACTAGTATTAAAAATGTCTAGAATTTTTATTGTCTTATTTTGTTATTTGGTATTTTCACCAGCCATTACTATTGGGGAAGAAGATGGTCATAAACACGATGAAGAAGGAGGAGCTGACGAAATTTTCGAGCACATTTTTGAGCATTTGAATGTCACATCAAAAGATCATGAAGGACATTTAGTGGCAGAGAAACATCACATTGAAAAATTGTTTCAAGACTTGAATTTCAAAAATTGTAGCCAAGATCTGGAATCGACTGCATGTAGCTTGGTAAGGAATCCACTTTCGATTTCTTTTTTTATTCGTTTGCTTTTGTATTTCTCAGAACAGTAAAAATTATATTTTTTTGCGTTCTGTGTGCAAAAAACGTACAAGTCGAAATTATATAAAGAAAGCTATGCAGTTATCGAGTTATGACGGTTGTGTGTAATCATACCACCAGGGACACTTCTCTTTTTTGTGATTGCTCTTTTTTCATCGTGTTTTCTTTTATAGTGTATGAGCACAGAAGAGTTTTTGACTTGGAACAAACTTGGAAAAAAGAACAATTTTTCAGAGGAAGATTTTCATGAAATTGTTGGAGGGTTTGTTTACCTTTTGTCATTTCCTACTTCGTCAGAGAGTGTTGTTTGTAAAAACGTCATCAAAAATATAACGTCAACATCCCCTGCGTTCTACAATCAAATCAAAACAAAACATAACATCCTTGCTCTTAACGAAACAGGCATTGAAAAGATTTTGAAACAAGTTAACAGCACAATTGGTGACAATCTTTCATCCAGAAAGGTAACATTTGATTCTGATTTTAACTGCTGAAAGTGTTTTACTGTGTTTTACTTATCTCCATCACCCACTTCCTAATTCTGACGCCCCTATTTAGAAAAAGATCTTTTCTTTTTTGATTTATTTTTTATAATGGGTTATTCCAGTTATCATCCATTACCCCCTGTGGACGACGTGAATTTTCCAACACAAAGAAGTATCTCAAAAGTACAGGATTTCCGATGCAATCCCAGTTTTTTAGGTGAAAAATCTGGATTTTCCAATACTTGGCAGTAAAATGTATGGAAAAATCATGGATCTTCCATAACGCAAGCCAAAAAATGAGTAAAAGTGAAGGATTTTCCGCAGCCTATTCAAAAGTTTTCAGGATTTCTGACAAACACTTCAATCCAAAAATTGTCCACAGGCAGTAATGGTTTTTTTCTGGAATGGCCCAATAGGTGGGAAGATATAAGGTCAAACTTGCGTATATTTAATTGTCAAAAAGATTCAATTAATATTTTCTGCCAAATAAAAAGGGTTGACGGAATTAGGGAGGGTGTGACGGAGATAGGGCCATCTACGGTATAAACCAATTCTTAGCTTTCAAGCTTTTACACATTTTTACTAACCTTTTTTTGAAAAAAAAGTTTTTATAAAGCTTGGTACCGTCACCTTACACAACCCATTGCACACTCCAGTTACAACTTGCACATCCATAATAAACAGATCCATCTGGTCTTCATTTAACATTGTTTTAAAATTAAATAAACACTGCCTGTGCTTACACGACAGTGAAGAGGACTCCCAATTGAAATTCATTGCTACTCCGCTGTCTTGTTGAATTTGTTTATCATGGTCACGTGGTTATTCTGCCCAGGCGAAAAATCGGCCGCCCAAATTCATAGACCAATCAAAAGAGAGTTTAAAGCGAAACGCAGGAAGAGTGAGCTCCCCCGCAGAGTTATGAATTAACTTTTGCTTTCGATTTTGTGCCGTCATTATCATTTGCGACCAGCGAAGTCTTGAAGATGGTGGTGTGCAAGTACACGACTTTTACAAGTGAGTACCAAGCTCAAAAGTTTTCGTATAAAAATAAAATGTTAGACAATTTATGTAAGCATTGGCAGATTGAGACTGTCATAGAGAATTGCCCAGATTTTTTCCGGGTAATATCCGGATGGTACCATCAACCAGGGCTACTTGGAATCCTCCAGTCAAACATAACATGGGAGTATAGAGTATACCAAATATCTGGCCTTTTTTCTGACAACAAGTTTGCAAACTAGAATGACGTTGAATTCTACTTTCTAAACATCAACATTCACAAGACTTTGGAAGTTCGGCAAAATGAGGTCTGTTCTGGCAGTTCATATGTTTGACTGGAGGATTCCAAGTAGCCTCAGACACCCTTTAAATTTTTTTTTCGCATCCCCCCCCAGATTGATGTACGATGTGCTTTGAAAATCTTTTTTGGTCTGGATGATTTTGATTCTGGTAAAGCTAGCCTAGCCTGTGGTGCAAGTGCTTATATTGAACCAAAACGCAATGTCAATCAAATTCAATTGAGCCCTTAATCGAATTAATCAAGATTGAGTTTTACCCAGAATTGTGCTTTTATCAGATTATGCACAATGTTTACACAACTAGCCTGCACTGATTGTTAAGAAATTTGTATACAAAAGTGATGTCAAAGACACTTTTGACTAAATCAAAAACCTTGAGGATTTTTAAGTCTAAAAAATTGATTCAAAAACCTCTCAATCCCCCTTTCAAAAAAACTTATCCCCCCTAGATAGAGTAATCCCCCCTGAAATTTGAATTAGTTGCAACCCCATAGTAACTGAGTTTTTGAAAATCTCCAATCCCCCTAAATCCCAGGGGGCACAGTAATTGTTTAGTGGTCATTTTGAAGAATAAAGGATAGTGATAGTGTTTTCAGTTAGTCCACACATAGTTGACAGCCATATTGTAGGTGGTGAGAGTTTTGGTTGAGATAATAATGTCTGAGTTTTGAAATAATGCCCTTGGCACTTCCTGTAGATAATTTATTATATAGATTAGAAAAAGAAGAGGTCCAGGACTTTTCTCAAATGACTGTACTATTTTTTAAGGATGGGAAATTTTAGGAGAAAATCCAGGAACATTTTGCTTAGCAAACAGACAAGAAAATTTAGGAGGAAGTGAATTTTGTCACAAGGACTTTAAGCAACAATTTCAGCGAAATATCTGTTTGGAAAATCCATGAGCAACTTGTATAAAGCACATGTATTTTACAGGACCCAAAAGTGAAAATAATAAGTTTTTCAAGCACTTCTGAATACTCTTCAGTTATTTTGTGCTTTCTAGCCGTAGGCTGCTCTTGGAAGGACAGAACCTTGGGGAATTCCATGTGGAATTATTTTAACAGAAGAGAGGGGGATTGAATTATCTCTAGATAAAACATCAAATGAAATTTGCTTACAGGATCTATGTTCTTCTTAGAGATTGTCTCCATTGTTAAAAGGTTTTATTTCTGATTTAAATTTTATAGATGCTGATGATAGGTAATATCAGTCTTGTCAGGAAAAAGAAAGTTATTGATATAATAAGAAAGTTGGAAAGATCTAACTCAAAAGAAAATAATTTTTTGAAATCATTCCAATATCAGAAGAAAAAATTATAAGAAAGATTTAGGACTTTGAAACAAAAGAGAAATGGTCAAATTTAAAAAAGTGAGAAACACAAAACCACCAAATAACACCTCGTAATACACATACACATACAAAGAAAAAGATGAAACATAAAACAAGACGAAATAGACACATAGAAAACAAATACTTTTCATGCTTTAAGTCCCGGGCTTGTGACTGATTCATAGCGATTTTACACTTGTTACGGGTACCCTACACTCAGTCTCCCAATCCCCCTATAAGTATAACTTAATTTAAACTTGCGGATATAATTTCAATTTGAGGCTTTTCTCGCTTTTAGTGTTTTTCTGCGCATGATGTTTTTACCACAGTCAACAAGTCACATTCGCAATCCCTTCATGAAGAGGATTTCGAGTTGGCATCAGCATATATTGTCTCTCAACTCATTGAAAAGCATTGCATCAGTGAAGAGCACGACGACGACCACGACGACCACGACCATGGTGGTAAACACGAAGATTTACCAAAAGCAGAATTCTTCCTTGAAGAAATTTTCGAAGCATATGGCGAGGCAAACAAGACAGGTCTTTCACACGCAAAGTTTGAAAGTTTGTATAAGAAATTGAAGCTTGGTAACGAAACAGAAGATGACCATCACGATGAAGAAGGAGGAGATGGCCATGAAGGTCACGATCATCGACGACGACGAAGGAGAGCCGCCGATGATGACCACGACCACGAAAAATATCAAAAGGTTAAAATTTACTTTTTTATCTTCATCTAGAACGTAACGGACTAAGCCTTAAATTACAAGGATAAAGGATTGCGCCACACCTACCGGAGTTATCTCCACTAAATCTAAATCTAAGTTATAGAATTTCTGGTTCTAGCATGATTTGGCTTCAAACTTGTTCTCTTTTTTATGAAACAGAACAGAGTAATAAATAAATTTTGAAAGATATTTTCGTCAATTTTAAACAAATTTTGAAATAAAAAGACCCAATTTAATTTCATTACAGTGCTATTCAGCAGAACAAATCTTGGAAATTTATGGCTTGGAAAAAGAAGATTCAAGAATCGACCAGGCCAAGTTCAAAGAGATCTGTCCTTCGCTTCTTCAACAATTGGAAAGTGGTGTCTGTATCAACAAAACAAAATCGCAAACAACAAAATCTGATGAGCAAAAAACGACAGATGAACCAACCTGGAGACGTAAGTCAAGCCCGGTGGGGAGGGGGGTACTGGGGTTGAGAGATGAAGGGCATGTGCGGCCCAGATCCCTCAAACCCAACCCTTAGTGAGACTTTTTTTTGCCAAAAAGTGACCCTTAGAGAGATCTTTTGGAAAGTTTTGACTCAAGTTTGCGGAAAAAGTTTAAAAAAATCGAGACCCTTAGAGAGACCCTTTTGATTTTTTCTGTTTTTTTGCGACCCTTAGAGAGACTTTGGGAACCGAAGCACCTATTTATGCCCAAGACTTTTGGTGGAAATAATTTTGAAAATATAACATATAAAATATAATATATTCCCGTTAGGTCTTTGCCTTAGAGAAATCATCTGTCACCATAAATATTTGCTTATAAAATATTTTCCCCAATAGCCTCAGAGTGAGGCTTTTAGTATTTTAATCTATATAAAATGTACCAAATATGCTGGTCCGTAAATTTTTGTAATGTTGATTTTTATTTTACAATTGTCGGCCAGACTATTAGACTTTTTATCAGACTCTTTTTACTTTTTTTCAACCTCCATTTTTCAATATTTCTTTTGCTTTGAAGTGAAAGTGAAAGTGAAAGTAAAAGTAAAAGTTCCTATTCTGTGTTTTACTTCCACAGCGTGGATTGGGATGATCATAGCGGTGGCCATTATTTCTCTGGCATCACTTGCGGGAGCTTTGACAGCACCAGTGACAAACAAGAAATGGTTCGAGTATGTTTTGATTACGCTGCTGTCATTGGCTGTGGCTGTGATGATCGGTGATGCTGTTCTTCATCTCTTTCCTCATGTAAGTTGCAAAGTCTTCTTTATCCATTCGATCGATGGTGACCACTTTAGAGTGTTTGCCTCCCGTTCGCGAGGTTGTAGGTAGCCGGTTCAGAACAAACTGGTACTCGCTGCTGATTAGAGCGAGGGTAAGTGGAGAAATCCGGGGAAAGGAGTTGCGCCCTCCCTTACCTTCGGGTAGATAGCTTTTAGAAAAGGGAGCCTTTAGGTCGCCTTCGGCTGCGGGCGCAAGCTTACTTACTTACTGAAAAAATCTACAAAAATATTGGTTACTACTTTTGTTGTTGTTACAGGCATTGGGTTTGCATGGTCATGACGAGGAAGGTGGTGACGCACACAATCACGAAGATGGAAACCCTCTTCTAAAGAAAGATTCTTACATTTGGAAATCATTGTTGTTGCTTTTTGGTTTTTACATGTTTCTGATGTTTGAGTTGGTGATGAACGCAATGGGCGCAGGTCATTCTCATGGACAGGTAATGATTTGATAATACTCAAATTTTATTACCATTGATAGATATATGACTTACTCATAAATAGACTGATGATCAAAGAATCAATTGACGCCAACTGAGCTTAGTAAAGCTCAGCGAGCAGATGTGTCAAGATAAACTTGGTATGCGTTATATCACCACCTGGATAAGGCTACCGCCATACCTCACTGACATTCTGCCGATTAGTAGTGTAAAGTTTTCGATCACGAGCTTGTACCGCAATGCTTCGTTTTCGAATCCCGACCACTGCCAGGCAGGGTGATAGGTAAGTGTGGTGGTAGTCTAAAAATTACAATTGACAAACTTTATTTACAAGTTGAGAGTTTAATTTTAAATAAAAATGTGAAGACGAAAAATATAAATTTTTGCATTTTTTGACGTTTCGATGACTTCTTTTCATCATGATCACAATACTGTATGAAAAAAATAAAATTTTCCACAAAGTTGAGAGTTTAATATTGGAATAATACCCGTTGAATTATTCTTGAGAAATTTAAGTGATGAAAGATAAACAAAATTCACGATCTGCTTCCACTTTAAACAATTCATTTTTCCCGTATCAATTTGTTTTGCTTAAATATAAAATAATTTTTTGTTTTATCGGCGGAATACTGAGAATTTTTTTTTTTTTTTAAATTTTAGCAACAAGGTCACGTCATTTCCAATGATAATGCTAATGGCTCACTGCCTTTGTCAGAAAAACAACCAGCAGCAAAGCAGCAGTTCGAATATGGTGACAGTTTGTCTGTGAAAGGGTTACGGATGAAAGACTTTCAAGCAGCGGTGTGGATGATCATCATTGGAGACACACTGCACAACTTCTTAGATGGTGTGGCCATCGGTGTAGGCTTCGCTGATTCCTACTTGAGTGGTATCAGTATTTCCATCGCTATCATTGCTCATGAACTACCTCACGAGCTTGGTAAGTTTTCTTCTTATAATTCTTCTTCTTCTTCTTCGCAAAATGAAAAAAATAAATGTAGGAATATTCGAGTGTAGAATACTATAAGAACAGGGTGGGGAAGCTGAACTATTTGGGGCCGACAGGCGAGAAAAATATGCCCTTTAGATTAGTAAAAAAACTTATCTTTGAAAAAAGGTGGAAGCTAAAGTTATTGCTAATCTTTGCTCATGAACTACCCCATCAGCTTGGTAGGTTTTTTTCTTCGTCTTCTTCTTCTTCTTCTTCTTCTTCTTCTTCGCAAAAAGAAATAAAGAAGTAAGAAAGTTTGAGTGTAAGAAAAATTGCCTAATTTAGTTTTTTTGAGAGCTTTCCAACGGTATTATTTGGGAAAGTGAAAGTTTTTTTAAGTTCATGATTTGAAATTTCACGTTTCTTAAGATTGTCCTGAATTAACCCTGGGTCTGGGCAGACTGCTTTTTTTTCAGATCCTTATATTTCTTTCTTTGAATGCCATCTTTTTTGTAAATTTCAAATTTCAAATTTCAAATTCGAACTATTTTTCACGAACAATTATTACATTCAATTATTTAGTAAATTCTAAGCTTGCGACCGCAGTGGAGGGCGACCCGAAGGCTCCCGGCTCCCTTTTCGATGGGTGTCTACCCGAAGGTAGGGGAGGGTATTTTCTCAACTTACCCTCGCTCTAATCCCTTAATGCTGAGTGCCAAGCAGGACAGCAGCGAGAACCAGTTTTCAAGTAATTAGTCTGACCCGGCTGGGGGTTGCACCCGCAACCTTGCGGCCACTTGGCCACCGTCGCTTGAAACTTTACTGCTATATTCTACTACTTTCAGGTGATTTTGCTTTCCTCATCAACTGTGGGTTATCGATCAAGCAAGCTTTGATGATGAATTTCGCGTCTTCTTTAAGTGCTTTTATCGGTGGCATCATTGGGGTAGCCATGGGTATAGAATGGAAAGCTTCACCCTGGGTTTTTGCCATCACTGCTGGTCTGTTCATTTACATTGCTCTCGTCGACATGGTGAGTTATTATTTCATTAATCATGAATATTCTGTTCGCGCGGCGAATATGGTTGGATATATCACTTTGATGTTTTCATCCGTTCCAACGTGTAAAAATGTCCCGAAATTTCGCCGCTGTGATTGGCTAAAGAATTCACTTCGCTCGGGCCGGGTCTTTTCTCCTTACAAAATAGCTTTCTGATGAACCTCCGCAGATCGTCTTACGGAACTCAGTAAAGTAACGAGTGGATCTGCTTGGAGAGCATTATTTCATTTGACATTTTTGTCGAGCTGATACTCAAAACTCTGTTGTTGAAAGAAAAGTTTGTTGTTTTCTTTTTACAAGTAAAACTAGCTGGCAAGTAAAACTAGCTGTGGGCCTCAATGTTAGTACCCGGCGTATTTTTTGTTAGGAAAAAAACTTTGAGGGCTTTGACCATAGTCAAAAATCAATATTCGAATTTAAAGATGAGATTTTGGCTAAAAGTCCTTTGAAAAATCTAGCAAAAATTAGCTTTTACAAAATCTTTTTTCATGGATAATTGAGTAATTAAAGTTTTAATTACAATAACGACGTTATGGACTTTAAAAAGACATGTCATAGTTATGTTGGCTGTATAAAGCAATAAATTATATTTAGTCTTTGGCCATATTTGGACAATGGAAATTTTATTCAGATCTTCCAGAAGAAATCCATATTCCCACTGTTGAGGATGTCAATCTTTCTTAACACTAATCCCCTGGTTATCCGTGCCGAATATTTCTAACCCCTGGATATCCTAGGATATTGAAAATTTTGAACCCTCAACCCCCAGGACATCCTTGACTTGGTCTTCAGATTCTTACCCCCTGAATATCCTAGGATATTGAAAATTTTGGACTCCCTGTATATCCTATATCTTATTATTAAGGGGGGTACGGACTTTTTCTGGAAAAGCCCAATAGAACTGAAACAAGAGTGATTTGAAGCCGCATGTTGAGCTTGTTTGTGTTTTTAGGTTCCAGAGATTTTACACAGTAAAGCGCTAAGAAGAAGGAAACTGTTGACAATGGGTTTGGTGAATGTTGGATTGTGGGTTGGTTTTGCCATTATGTTTGTCCTTGGAGCATGGGAAGACGACATCAAAAATGCACTTTAGAGTTAACTAAATCATATAAGAGACAGTGATAAAGTGGAATAGTGGATACCGTCAGGTTGGCTGATCCTGACCCCCCCTCTCCCCCCCCCCCTTTATTCTACAGGAAATATTGGTCTTTACTTTACAAACTTAATTACATAATCATATCCACCATGCTGTCATAAAAAAGGATTAATGGAACCTAAATTTGAATAGATTGTTTGTTTTAGAGGGGGGGGGGGGTTAGCTAACCTGAAGGTAATGAAACTACCAAACCTTTCCGATCTACATAACTACCTAAATGGAATTTGTTATATACACACACACAATGCAGCGACGTAAATTACATTGTGCGAAACAGTTGTTACACATTTCATACGAGCCGTAACCAGCACCCGTACCTTATTTTGTAATTTTTTTAATACATTTTTCAGACTCTTTATTTTAGAGTTTCTTGAGGGCGGGAGTACTATTTTTTTGCACATATGATTTTACAGGACCAGCGGATGGAACAGGGTAGAAACCGTTTTTTTATAAGAACAAAGTATATAAGAACATTAGACTTCGAGGTCAAAAAATTAAGAACATTTTAAAAACATTTTGAGGCTTCGGAGAAACAAGAGTATAGAAATAAGAACATTTTTGATTTTGTACTCATGAATAAATAGACTTAATTAAGAACACTTTAAGACTTGAAACCAAAAAAGTAAAGAACATTAGAAGGCTTCTTCGAATTCTAATGTTCTTATAAAAAAACGTGTAGTGCAGCCTTTCCATTTCCAAAAGCGATCCGCCTGCCCTGTTTTTTATATTTATTCATAAAAGACGAGATTTTTTATTTTTGCTACTGTACTTTAGACAAAAGGCGATCATTAGGCAACTAAAAAATATATATAAGATACATCGGTTCAAAATCAAACATGCCTTTCAATATCTTCTTTTTAATAGACAATTCCAAAAAAATTACTTTCTTATAATTGTAAATTTTGAACAATCCAACACGACACTTCAGTTTGTTTTAGTCTGAAAAAAACTTCTTTGAAAATTTAAAGAGATTTCATCGACTAAATCTCACTTTCGATTTCTATCAAGCGACTCCTATTTTTGTAGCTACCGATTATTTTCCGTACTCCGCCTCGTTTTCATGAAAACAAACTTTTTTTAATCGCTTTTATTGAAGAACAAGAAATTCTCTTGAATTGAAACTATTTTACAAGTTCATTTTCGTATTACATTTTCGACTACATGTTAAAAAAAGTCCAGCCGTGAAATCGGCTGAAAATTCCGGTTGCTACAGCAACGTATTCAACCCTTAATTTAGTCCACAACTCTTTAATAACCTAAACTTATTTACCAATTTACAAAATTTGACCATTTTGATGTTTTGCTTGATTTCAATAGAATCTGTATAAAATAAAATCTCTCAAGATTTCGTAATGAAACGCTTGAAACACCTCAGCTAGAGGTCTGGAAATGTATTGTTATATCTTTTTGTCGACTTTTTCTTTGTTCAAAACTAAAGTCAAATGTCATTTTGCTCACTTATTGATCACGTTACCAATATCTTCTCTTGGAATTGGTTTAATTTTTGATCACATGATCAAGAAGTGAGCAAAACAAACCAATTTGCGTACGCAAGTTTAAAATACAAACGAAAAACAAATACAGAAGACCGGCGTTTTATACTGACCATGGTTTAGCTCAGAAGCATAAGCAGGCTGTAGACCAAATTTCACATTTTCCCTTTTTTTACACTTTTAACAAAAACGAGAATATTTGCTTGAAGAATCCTTAAAGTCACCTAGTTAGTAAACCCTGTTTGTTTCAAAAGCAATTTCTGACTTCCGTAAGTTTAACGTGTTTGCAGCACGTAAACAATTTTGTTTTAAGCCTTTTAACTAATTTTACCCCAAGCCTTTAAGACCATTCGTTAAAAAATGGAGATCAGAAGGCATAAAGAGCATAGTTTTCATAGACGATGGCATTTGCGGAGGAAGAGGCTTCCAGTACACCGAATTAATAACATTTAAAATTTTGAAAGATTTAAAAGAAGGGGTTGGCTTGTAAACTTTGAAGAGAGCTCATTGAAACCAAAACAAATCGGCAAGTGGCTAGGGACAATTAGGAACACAAAAACAATGATTTTTATGTGCCAAAAGAAAAAATCGAAAAACTTTTGAGGAACGTGAAGCAAATACTTGAACAAACCTTTAGTTCAGCTAAACAGCTTTCTCGAATCGCCGGACAATTAGCAGCAATGCACCTTGCTCTTGGTCCCATCGTAAAATTGTTTACTAGAAATTTTTACAAACAAATCGAAAAACGAATAACATGGTATCATCCAACTTCTTTATCGAGTGGTGCTATCTCCGAGCTCAACTTCTGGCTTAAAAAATTGATTCAAAAAACGGTCTCACTTTCAAACCACGTCCAAAAACTTCGAAAATAATGTTTTCAGATGAAAATAGATGGAAATTTGCATAGTCTGAGATCCGGCGCTGCCTCTGCTGCAGCACAAAACAACGTGAACGAAAGATTAATTTCAAAACACGGTCGTTGGGCTTCCGATAGAGCTAGAACTTCGTACATAAAAGACTCAATCGAATATAGATTAACCATTAGTCGCCAACTAGGATTCTAAAGATTTCTTGCTTCGATATGATACAGCGAAAGAACTATAATTTTTTTTCTTCTTTTTTGGTTTATACATAACAGAAACAAACAACCATTCTTTTTTACTCTCGCTGTTCATGCCAGCCAAGACCAAATGCTCCGAGAAAATAAATATGTGTATCTTCCTTTCTTGTTGTCCCCAGACTGAGTGTGATAAGAGGAGTGGAAAATAGGAAGAAATAATAAGAATAAATTGCTTACTTAAAACAAATTGCCAAAACGATCATTCCCCCCCAAGGTTTAGCAAAGAATTTCAAAATTTCCTACCCATACAGTTCACCTGTATTTTGTCAGACCTTGAAAACCTACCTTTAAGGTCCGCACATACCCTAGGTCGAATCATATAAGTGCCCCCCTGTGCATAGCGCTACTTCGCCACATATCATAACTTCGCCACCCATTCATTTTATAAAGGATTTTTTCTTTCTTCTC
>JAUJPO010058203.1:0-13744 GCA_032270745.1 Tiaropsis multicirrata
AAATTTTGTGAACATTTCAAATTTAATTTTTAGCAAAAAGAAAAAAGTTTAAAAATTATAATATATTTGTATTTGGATAGCGTCTTTCTTTTAAATCTTAAGAAGCTTTCAAAAAAAATTATATTCTTAAAGAAAATGCGCTGAAAAGTGCAATAGTGTTGTCAATATGACTTACACGGATGGCGGAAAGACGGCAAGATGAAAGAAGACAAAATGAATAGAAAACAAAAGTTTTCATAGAGCCATTGTATGAAGTTCTTGGTCTATTCTTTTTATTAGGTTGTTGATAAGAAATGCCATTGAAATTATTGTTAATAATAATCTTTTTGCGTTTCTTTTAGATTGATTTTGCATTTACTGTATGGCTTTCCAACCCGGATTGCTTAGTAGGATTTGCAGCAAGATCACATCTGTATGATACTACAAACAAGTCTACACCAAGTTGGAAATATACCAGTAGAAAGATGAATAGCTACTCAATAATTCAAACGTCAAGTGCAGTTTTTCATAGGTTTGGTTCTGCAAAGCAGCTTTATTATTTTGCTTACGCTCTCAGTAGTTATCTTTGTTAATGCCAAAATCGGGACTTGTTTAATATGCAAAGTTAGTTGGTCAATGCTTTCTATAATTTTAATGAACTTAAAATTACAATTACAATTTTGTTTTTAAGCCTTCTTGAAAATAATAATATTAAGGTTTTGAAGTTCTTCATTTTAACACTTTTTACAAAATAATAATTGATTTTAGATACTACAGCCATCACTACTCTCAACTATTACCACGCCGTCTACAAGAAATGGTCAATCAATATTCCACATGCGAATCACTGGCCATGAACTTCCTGATCACTTCATTGACTGGAAAATCACCTATCAAAGTCACCTCTTCCTCGCATTTCAAACCTGCGAGTTTGACCAAAGAAAGGCTTGGTGCAACATTCACGCCACAATCACATTTTGACACCATGCAGAAGTGTTTTGATCTGTTGGTTGAATCGTTTGGATATGTTCCGTTAGTTTGGTCGAAAGTTTCGATGAACCCGGTCCTGTATAAAGACCCGGTATCGATTGTGCGTAAAAAGTATAAGAAGCTGGAGCCTTAGCACAGTTTCTGAAGTAGATGCCATTCAAAACACTAACTGACTACTTTAAAACTAAGAAATCTTTCGGCCTGATTGATGAGTACTTTCGATACAATGTTTTATTTGGGCAGCGAATTACACAGATTGCATTTGCATTATCAATTATTTGCTATAAAATTAGTTTTTGCGCATGGTTCGACAGATGTAATTCGTGTAAAGTTGTGCTTAGCAATCTGGGATTTACATAAACTAAAAGGTTTGGGAAAGGGATACACGTAGGATACTTACAATTGGAGTTTAAATTAGGCTAACATCAGGTTTATTTTTTTAACTGGTAGTACATTCTTCTTTTTTATATTAAATCTTAAAATGCACAATGATTTTGATAACATCGTTACCTGAATGCAAATTCTTTTTCGCCGTGAGGAAGTAAATAGTTCAACATTTACCACGAGTCTATCTGTCTACCCCCCGGATTTGAAACGACACCTTGACGGAAAGATATGAAAACCTTTTCAGAATGGTTTACACAAGAGAGTGTATTTCTTCGTTTGAGAGAGAGAGAGACTAACTTGACCTTGCAATTTGTATCTCTTCGTTTGACCTTGCAACTTGTATCTCTTCGTTCGAGCTTGCAATTTGTATTTCTTCATTTGAGCTTGCAATTTGTATCTCTTCGTTTGAGCTTGCAATTTGTATTTCTTCATTTGAGCTTGCAACTTGTATCTCTTCGTTTGAGCTTGCAATTTGTATTTCTTCGTTTGAGCTTGCAATTTGTATTTCTTCGTTTGAGCTTGCAATTTGTCGGAATGAATAACTATCATGGCAACTAAAGAGCCTTATAAGTTTCCGAGAGGGGAAAACGTTATTAGCTTGCGGTAAATGGTGTGTTTTTGTTACTACAAATTTTTTATATGATCTTTTATTATTGTTCTGGTTGAGTTCTATGGAATTTTATTTTATGATAGCTCGACAGTACCTTCTTTAACCAAGCACACAATGCACACAGTTCATTGAAAAAGCCTTTAAGCGGTCATTTATGGGTCATTTCGATTAAGCTGGAAAGTTCGTTTTCTCAGCTACAAAAAAGTAGTGGTTTTGTCCTTAAAACCTTATTAGGAGTTATGACCAAAAGGTGGTTGGTATTTTATAGTTAACGGTACTGCATCCCGATAAGGACGTCACTGATATATAGTTATTTGGAAATCCGTTCTACAAATTAATTTTAATGTTCATGTAGTGATTTTATTATGCTCCTTTTTAATATAAATTGATGAGGTTTTTTAAATAAGAGAAGGGCGTCCCCGGATTGGGAAACCGGCGGGAAGATTCTCTCCAATACAAAGGCATCTCGCGATCAGGCTAAGCGCCCTGTTGCAAGTAAAGCGCCTCGAGATTACTTTTTGTTTCAAAGAATTGTTACTAACCACAACAGCACGAAATTAGTAAGTGCTTGAAATTGAAGTATTATAAATTATAGTAACAGGTTGCAGTGATTTCTGCTGATTACCCACGAGATTATGCTTTACGTTGTATATTATTTATCACAAATTATTTTTATACAGTAACCATTTTTTTTAAATAGTTATGCCATTGTGTTTTTTTACTTTTATTTCATTTTTTATGTTTGATAATTTTCATGTTAATTTTTATAACCTTTTTTAAAATCTGTTGTCTGCATGCCAAGCTTGATAGTTGCTTGTCTGCATTCCAAGCGCACAAAGAAGAGGTTAGAGGTTGATAAAAAGTTGGCTTTAGTTTTCCGCCGGTGGAATCTTCTGTTTGGGGAAAATTCCGACCAGCCTTTGAGATTGAACATTTTAATGGAAAATTTAATTCTCTAGAAATTTCTTTGCTAGATGTGCTGAAACTTCTTACTGTACGATAAGTTCTCGTGAAATGTTTCTAGAATGTTTATTTTATAGAATTTCTTATGGATCAATGTTCAAGTCGGTTTATACATACCATTCAAACCTTCATACACTTTCAAAAGAAACAAATGGGGTTAAAGGAGAATTTATACTGTGTGTTTCGCAGATTTTTTGCCATTTTAAAAAGTCAACAACCTTTTGCCCGAATCTTTTGGACCAGCTGACACGCGCTTTGGCAATCAGGCACTAGCATCCCGTTAATATTTCGTTGAATTTTATATTGAAAATGTTTGTAAATGCTAGAAAATTAAATATTTTCTTTTGTGTAAAGATCTTTATATTAATGACTTGAAAAATAATTTATAGTAATAGTGTATCAATATATGTTATGTTGTTTGGTTTAGTTTTGTTGTGATTGATTTCAACATTGTGAATCTTATGCGATTATGTAGGGCCCTATATCTGATGGAAGAAATGTTAGGCTAATTTATGTATCGTGGAAGACCCTTTCATAAATTGCGTCACCTGTTTCACGAGGTGCGGGAAATAATTTAACAGTTTAGGTATACTAAACTTCATCATAACGCTTCTACACGCCACGTTCTGTTTTTCCTTTTATCATTTTAGTGTAAAAAACATAATAAATCACAACCGTTACAAAACACGAAGCATTATAAGAAAACAACACACGTCATCAAAGCTGTCATCATCCTTGTGTTTTTCTTTCAACATGCAAACATACTCTTGGGATTTCTTCGGTATTGGGGTAGGCATAAA
The DNA here is from genome assembly GCA_032270745.1 of Tiaropsis multicirrata. Lineage (NCBI taxonomy): Eukaryota > Metazoa > Cnidaria > Hydrozoa > Leptothecata > Tiaropsidae > Tiaropsis > Tiaropsis multicirrata. The sequence continues at coordinate 3,730 of JAUJPO010058203.1, forward strand.
CTTTCCTTTATTTTCTGTTTTAATATTTTGACTATTTCCAAAGCAAAAGCACTGGGTAATCGGCACATTTTGATACATTTGCATCGAACTTTAAATTCTAGGGTAACTAGAAGTTGGAAAAATAATTATAATTGCTAATTTTAGAATCTTTAAAACTTTCAAATATATTGTTACGAAATTTGTTTCAAATTTCTCTCTAATATTCAAAAGAAATCTCATTTTGACAATAGAAACTATAAATAAATATAGATTGAGTACGGTCATGTTTTCGGAGCGACAGTGAAATTCAACAAAAACTGAATTTTCTCCAAAACTGACTCAAATTTACCATAAAACAACTCCATCATAACATCAACAATTGACGTCCAATCGGCAAAAGAGCACACTCAACCCGCTCTGTACTGATAAATCACGCACCGAGAACAAAAACATAAACAGTTTGGTCTGTTCAACGTGGCGGCTTCAATTTCAGAGATATCAATTGGGAACATTGGTCAGCACCTCACGAAGATACGAAGGAAGATGAATAGTTTCTAGAAGCCCTAACCAACGAGAGCTAGAGGAACCAATACACCATCACTGATTGATCTGATTCTAACAAATGAAGAAAACCATGTTAGCAACCTAACTTACTTAGCTCCTTGAAGAACGTGACTACAGTGTTCTATCATTTACATTCGAGTGTTATTTTGAACCAGAATCCATAGCCGTAAAATACATAATACCATAAGACAGACTGTGAAGCAATGATAGAATATCTTGAAAACTCTAATTGGATCACTAATTTCAATAGAAAAGCAGACAATGCCAACGTAAATGATTACTGGAATGTTGCGAGATAAATTACTCGAACTTAAACATAAAAGAAAAGCGTCGCCTCCACCGCAAATGGATAAGGTCAATAGGCACATGCTCAGAGCAGAGAAATAGAAATGAATATGTAATTACAAGAAACTTGGTTGGCAGAAAAAAACACCAGACAAGAAGAAGGCTAGAAGCACATTTGGCTTTTCCAGGCAAAGTCCGTATGCCCCTGTTGAGGATATAGGATATCCAGGTGGTCCTAAATTTTCAATATCCAAGGATATCCAAGGGGTAAGAATCTGAAGACCAAGGATGTCCAAGGAGTGGGGGTTCAAAATTTTCAATATCCTAGGCTATTCAAGGGATAAGAATTTGAGGACCAAGTTTACCCAGGGGGGTTCGAAATTTTCGGCACGGATATCCAGTGAAGTTGGTGTTAAGAAAAATGACATCCTCAACAGCGGGAATATGGATATTTTCTGGAAAAGCCCATTCGCAACTCAATGAAAACAAAATCAGGAATTTCTCCTCTTCTGCGTAATCCAATGAAATAGTGTTTTCGCGAAGCTAATAAGTATGAGCGAAGTAGTTTTGCTATAGTGTGTGCGTATCTTTAAATATTTAGATACACATACCATGGAAGCGCAAATCGAAATTGCAGGTTAACTTCAATCCTCCAATTGAAGCTTAATCTTTTCGGATTGCTTTACACTTTTCCCGATATTTTCCGACGACCTCAGATTCACGGATCATATCAAAACAGGTTAAAAAAGGATGATTTAAAATCCAGCCAGTCCGTATTAAACCACATTTTTCCTTGCAATTTCTGGTTGAACTTTTGACAAAAGTTTGATACAGGCTTTTTTGAAGGACGGTAAAGGAGAAGGAGGGGGGAGGGGCGTACGTGGTTTAAAATTACCGTGATACTGTTGTTTTTTACCGTCATATCGGCAATTCTTTTAGAAATACTGGTACCGTCAATTTTTGTTGCTAATTTTACCCGTCCCCAAGGCAGTTTGTGCTGTTAATAATTTTTTCACTTTCGAAGCCCATTAAACGAGCCCCCCTCTTATTTTATAAACTACTCCTCTTTTGTATTCTTTTCCGACAGGTGATTTCAAAGATGGTTTTAAGCTTTCGAATCGTTAAAATAACTTTTACCGGAGCACCGCTTCTTTTTAATGCGTTTTGGAATTGTTCCGTAATTTTACCTCGGTAGCAAACGAAAATTAAAAAGGATTTATTTTACAGTTAACATTACCTCTATATGGCACACATACAACAATACGATATAAAATTACCTTCAGCAAGGGATGCTTCCATGTTTTTTTTATCTCATTGATATATTGGTACCCAATTGGGCATAGACAAAGTGTTTATATGAATCTCAGGTTTTTGGAACTGCCTCGATATTTATTAAAAGAGCTTTTTATTAAACAGCTTTTACGGAGGAACGGAATTGACCTTTTTTGTCCGGAATTACGGAATTTTTTCACTTCAAGTTGATTTAATTTTTCTTTTTTTAACTTCTGCTTTACTTTTTCTATGGAGATGTATTGTTCTTTGGATTTATGGCAAACATTAGTTAACTAATATTTTTCTTGGCTTTTTGAAACAGCACTATTTGTTCTGCGTCTTGATCTGTTTATTTTTACTCTAGACAACCATTGAATGTTAACCCTTTACCCTTTCGCCACCGGACACTTTCAGAAAGTCACGGCTTTTTTCAAGTCATGATTTCAAAGAGCGGCAGTTGAGGGCTCTCGACTTTTTTCAAAGACATCGCGAAAATACCCGATGGTAAGTATATTTATCATTGCGAAAACATCTCGAAAATACCAAGTTTTTTTAAATAAGAACAAACTATATAAGAACAAAAGGCTTCGAAGGTCAAAAAATTAGAACATTGTAAGAAAATTTGAAGGCTTAGAATCCAAAAAGTTAAGAACATCCGAAGGCTTCAAAAGAATTTGATGTTCTTATAGAAAACAAGACCCGCCAAGATGTGGTTAAAGCTTTCTTCCACGAATGATAGTAAGAGGTAGAATAGAAAGATGGTAGAACTTTCCCTTTGTTGATTGGTAGGGAAATTTACGCAGTATGTAAAAACGAAAATGTCAGAAATTAGTCATTATTACCACTAGCATATGAAATATGAAGAGAACTGAAGTTATAAAGTTTGTAGAAAAAGGCTAAGGGGATACGGCAACATTTTTTGTGCGATTGCAACAAAAAGAAATTGCTGCAATCGCACGAAAATGCTACATAGTGTCGCATAGGCCTAGCACACGAAACTTAAAAATGATATCAAAGCCACTTCACCATTTTAAGCTCATGTCTTGCGTGTTAAATATAGAAAGATTATGTCATAGTTGTATAAACGAATTTGATTGGTTAAAAACATCTGCAGGTGTGGGAAAACAAAAGTTTTTATGATTCAGACTTGCAACATAAATTTTTTGTTGCCATCGCACGAAAAATATCAAATCGATTTGATTTTTTTTTTTTTTGCACAAACAAAAACCAAGCTTGCAAACTAGGGATATTTCATATGGGGACAAAATGAAACATTTCTGTGCGATTGCAACAAAGATTTCTTTGTTGCCATGTCTCCCCTAACCTTAAGCTCATACAAAAAAATGTCAAGCTTTCTTCTTTCAAATGAAAAAATAGAAAAAATATTTTAAAGCTGCTAAAAGATGGTTTCCAAGTAACCTATATAATCAATAATCTATTATAGTTCATTACAAAAGTTTTTGGATGGACAAAATCTCTCCGTTATTTCATTATAAAAGACGTGATTTTGGAGGGATAAGAAGTCGAGCAAGCAACATAAAGGTAACGATTTGGTCAAGCATTTCTTTATTTTTAGCATGATATAAAAGTATAGATATTCGTAGGTTCTGCTTTACATCTATTCTTGCAGGTAGTATTTTGTCAGACTTACCTTAAGTGAAGAAAATTTTGCAGGAAGAAATTTTGGCGGCATTTAATTTCGCGGCATATAAAACCAAAAACCATATTTTTAAAATGTTTTACATGTCCCAATAAAATTTCCTGTTCATCATCATCAGTCTTTGTAGCTTAGCATCTAGAATAACTTGACGATATGAAGATTTTGTAATGCCTGGTTTCTTTTTTAAACCAGGGTGGTATTGTAAGAGCAGTTCGAGGCTCGTGCGCAGTGTGCAATCCAATTTTTTGTTGATATGCAATTAATCAGTCAGTGACGGTCGATCTATAAAATGCTTAAGTTGATCGTTGGAGTACAACAATTTCTTCAATGATCCTTTTTTGCCCTCCTTTGTTGTATCTTTGATTATCTCCGGTTTGCGTTGTTTACCACCTTAGGTAACGCAAAAGCTTGATGCTCTCCATATCCGTACAATAAACGTGATCGAACCAGTGATTCTAGGACTCGAGTCTGCCTTGCACTTATTTTACTGCATCCACTTTGGATTTTAACAATATGACTAAACAGTTACAATTAACGTTACGTCTATTATGTCACACATACAACAATAAGATTGATGAGGCCGATATGGGCCAGAAATCTTTGTAAATTGGGGCCTCTAGATTGGCTAAAATTGCTTTAAATTAGAAAGCACAGCAACTCTTTATAAAATATAACAAGATTAAGTATCATACAAATACCGTATACTCTACATTTTTATAAAAAATAACGTATCTCGAAGCTAAAATTGATGAATTACCGTCACCGTGAGGTAGCTCAAATACCGTATACCGAGTACTTTTTTATAAAAGATACCGTGATCCCGAGGTATTATTGAGCATATTCCGAATACCGCCAAGTTGTATGCCAATGAAGGAAGGCAGATTGCCTCATGTTTTACTCCTCGAATATTTTTAACTGCAAATCCTCTTTTAAATAAGTTTTTTGAGACTACACGAAGAGTAATACATTTGTCAAAATTTGTTGCATCTTTCAAACACAAACAAAGGTTTTCCAAAGGGCATTTTCCAAGTTCCTTCCTCCTACTAAAAGAAAATGCAAACCTTCCAAAGTCTATTTTACTGTAAATCACAAAATCACAAAATTCCTCTCTCCGATTTTAACCTGCTTACCTTGAACTTGCCATCGAAACAAAACCATTACGAGTACTTAATTCCGTCATGAAATCAAAAAAAGGTTAAGGCTCAAATTATTTACCAAAACTCAATTTGTTAAAACACAAAACAATAAAGTTGCAGCAAACAAATTGTATATAACCTGAACCAAGCCAAACTTTTATGGGGGGGGGGGCTTTTACAAGCAATAAATAACCTCAGCAATTCTCATTAATCCGTATTAAATTCATTTGTCCATGTCTTTAAGTTTTTGCTCTGTTCTGTTGAGTGAGTTCAGTAAAATCGAAAATGTTGTTTTTTTGGGGCGCAATTTATTTTGAATTCGATATCGAATTTTTGAAACGTTCGATTGTTGAATTATGCTTTCGATTTCAAAAAGCACGCGAGAAAAAAAATTATTAAGGAGGACCAGGTCATCAGAGGAGGAGATATGTGCGATTTGGTTCCTGGTCATACTGTTATTTGATAAGATTCTGATGTTTGAGAATTTTGACAGATTTTGCTTGAAACTTGCGAATCGAGAGGGTCTCGCTTCGCAATTCTTATACATATACGGCTAGTTACAAAAGAGCCCTCTGGTACATTACCTGAGTTTTGATCACGAACACGTTCTAACGTAACATCCAATCTAACAATTGATATGATCAGGTCACTGGGACCAGACGGGATCCACGCTGTCATGTTAAAAAATTTGGCCTTCCTTTTACTTCGCTATTCCTCTCATACTATTATGTCAAAATCCTTTGCGGAAAGTACATTACCAGACGAATGGAAGATTGCATACTTGTCTCGGATCTATAAAAAAGGGAAGAAGAACCTAATTACCAGAAGTTTCGAATTTCTTTCGCTTGAAATGCTCCGCATACTTTTCACAGCGTTTGTTAGACCTCATCTTGAATACACACAAGCAATTTGGTCTCCAAAAATCATTGATTCATTGGTTAAAAACATTGATGCAATCGAGAGCATTCAACGAAGAGCCACGAGACTTGTTAGTGGGCACAGGAACAAATATTATGAAGATCGCATGATGTGCAAAATTATATAGTGATATGGTATAATAGTATATAAACATCTACATTTGTACATTTGTTTATAACAAATCTTCCACATACCAAATATTCGCTATTCGTAAACGTCCGCAAGGTTAGCACAATTACGAGCTGCAAAGAAACTTTGCTGACGATGGCATAAGAGGATATCAAACTAATTCGCTGTATTATAGAAGTGTCGATTCATGGAACAGTCTAGGGCTGACGTTGTGGCCATGACAACTTACTATTACCAACTTTAAAGAACAACTGGTCAACAAGTGGAAAAAAATAGATTGGTTCGTAGAGGTCAATAGATATTACTATAAATCAAAAAATATAATAAAATATATAACTACCTGGATGAATTCAAATCTGTATACCGATTGCCGTCGTTTATATTGGAATAGACTTGTTTTGTTGAATCGGAACAGTCAATTAAACTGAGTGAAAAAAAAAATTCAATAATACAAATTTTGATTGTTTTTCAGCATTTTAAAGGAATTTAGCCTAAAAAAATGAGATTCCAGTGAAAAAAGTATTTTTTTGCAATTTCTTGTTAACAAAGATTAATCGCAGTCGGATCAGTTTATTTTGTTTTAAGGCCAATTTGAGACCACTCAAATTTTTTGTAGTAGAGTTTCTTTGGATTTGGAGAACGAAGCATCGAGACAAAAATTTGTCTTTTTTATTCAAACAAAGTTCTATCTTGTAACTTTCAAACACTAAATGTGCCACGGCAAGTTTTCCCCTTTTATATATCTGGCTGGTTGTAAAAGACAGGAAGAATGTTTACTTCTTTACTTACTAGATATTCCTTCATACATTTCCTACAAATATGATACCTGGGTAATTTGATTCCCCACTGTTTTGTTTTGAAACCGTGATAAAATGTCACTTCCTCTCTCTTGGACTTTGGCTTGCGTGTATAATGTAGATGCAATTTTCATATTAGTTTAGTTTGTCAAGACTTTCTCGTTTTATTTTTTAGATAAGAAGTTCTTCGAGAGTTTTTCTAGGGGAAGGGGGGGATCGGAGGTTTATGGGTTAAAAGGGAGGCTACAGGCGCCTAGCCAGGGATGGCGCAAAATTTGTGTAGGGGTTCAAATTTTTATGACATAGTCATTAACTATTGAAAATGTAAATATAAAATTAATGCATCGTAAAAAATATGCTCTTCAAAGCACATTTTGCGCCATCCCTGTCTAGGCGCCTGAGCTATAGGAAAAGGGTCGGGTTTAAAAAAAAGGGGCAGGATAACAAGGGGCACGTCACTATTTTTCAAAAAACATAATCAACTTCGGGGATACCAAAGTAGGGGGAATCACGACTTAAAGTACGTCGGTGTAGCGTTATGTATTTGTTGTGAAAACCATATCTAGTATGTATATGGTGGCAGTTTTGTAAAAAGAGGTCTTAATATATTATCGTAGTCATTCTTTCTAAAGTGTCCACATTTGGTTGAACTATTTAAAACGAAAAATTTAGATGAAAAAATGACAAAAAAAACACTATAATCTAAGATTTCGGGACAAAGAAGCCGTGATAAAAGATTTCTGCAAATCTGTTTTTAGTTCTGCATTAGATACAAATTGTTTTTTTTTCGCCGAGATTAAGGGCTTCAAAGGTAAAAATACTCCTCTTCGCAAAAGTCTTCATTTTCTTCTTCGTCAATTATTTTCATTGCTATTTCCAAATTTTCAGAGGAATAATTAGCCTAACATAAAATGTTTAACATGTCACAGTTTTGTGGGCTACACAAGGCAAATATAAAAATTCACTATGGTCATATGTCTCGAGTTGAATAAGCAAAATGAATAGAGAAAAATTTGGAGCAAGAAACATATTCGTTTTTTCTTATGTCTGTTTAAAAATTTGAATAGATTATTTTTATTTAAATTCTGCTTGAGTCAGCATAGATGCGTCTGCCTCAATATATCAGCGTATAATGCTTTTAACATAATTTGACTCTTGATCCTTATGCAATTTTGTTTTGATGCTTTTTTTTTTAAATACAGCATCTGACTTCCAAAGCAGTTGTAGTTTTTCAGCAAAATAAATCAATGAAAATCTGGACCAGATGGTTTGCACAGGACCTGGCATAATTTTGTGCAATAATTGTTTTGTGACAAAAATATATCATATATCATAATCTTGCACAAGCTCAAGAAAGGTTTACTGATAATGATATTGGGTTCTTGATGAAATGCCAATATATAGGCAATATGGTAATTAAAACAGGTCTCGTTGATCTTTTAACGTAACTTGTAGTGTGTAGTGTGATCAAGCCATTATTTCTTTGTAACTCAATCTGAAAATTCATTTTTTTCCTAAACCTTATTATGATTTGAGAATTCGTACGATAAGTTGTAGAATGTCTGTAATGTAAGTCGACGGTTGACCTTACACTGTAGCTTTTACACAGTTTAGTAATCCAGCAAAAATATTTTCTGCTTAACCCAATAATCTATTTATGTCATCGCACTCTGCTGGTTCTTAGTGACAAATTTTTATGCTTTTTATAAAGGAGAGAATTTTCCCTGGTAGTTCATATTTACCGGCTTACATCAGTTTGATTTGGTTTTATGTCCAAACTGTGTATAATATATTATTAGACATTATAAATGTTCAGGTATTTGTCTGACAGTGGCGTAATTAAAGGGGGTGCAAACCGGCCAAAACGTATTGGTTGGCTAACATGTTGACCGGTTTGCACCCACCGCAACATTGGAAACAAAGGGGAAAATCTCAGAAATTTTGTTCACTGGGTGTTTGCCAATATGTTAACCGGTTTCCGTAGGCGTTAAGGGGTGTCTATTTAAAAGATTTTTGTTACCAATTGATGTCATTTTAATTTATTTAGATATTGATTAATTGATTAAGTAAAAGACAGCTGTCAGAATGTCATCGATAAGAAGCAAATCACCCGATCCTATAGAACATAATGATGACACACCATACCTTATACCACCTGGTAAGCTAGTTGTTGCCTTTGCCTTTTATTAAACTTGTACCAAACTTGCAGAGTGGGCCTAAAAACAATCTTACCGTGTGTGGGTTTGGTACAGGCTAACCTCAAATTTGTTTTTGTCATTTGATGTGCTTTTGTAGTAAATATAGAGTCGGTATGTTATTTTGTTATAGCCCGGTAATCTTGGACTCTAAGCAGGCGCGAAGACAGGGATGGCGCAAAACTGGCGTTGGAGAGCATGTTTCTTTACGATGCATTAACTATATATTTACATTTTCAATAATTAATGACTATGTCATAAAAACTTTCACTCCTAAACAAATTTTGCGCCATCCTTGGCTACGCACCTGCAAAGGCAGTCTTTTGATTATTGTTTTCACAAGGTACATGTCATGAACTGGATATGAACTGAACACAGAAGGAGTAGGAGTGGGATCGAAACTGCGGAGGGAACACTTGGTTCTTAGTGCTGGTCTTTTAACCATAAAGCTATTATCGCTCCTATTCTTATCAAATACTCATAAACAGTTTGTATTACCATCAAATGCCCGGAGAATGTTGTTTATTTATTTATTTTGGTGGTTTGTGGTTGATTGATCTAAAAGTGACAACCCGGGGTTTCTCCAAAATGATCAAAATGCTATTATAAAAGAAACTTAAAATCTGCCCTTCTTCTAGAGAAATCTTGAATAATGCATCTTTTTCGTTCTAGATGACGATGAACGTAAATGTGGTTGCAAAAACGAGACCTTTCGTCTTGCTATTGGTCTTGTGCTGGTTTTCTCCATAGCAATCTCTTGGACGGGAGCAACACAGTTCGGTCGAAGTGTTTACGATGTCAACTTCGACGCGCCTTATTTTACTGCTTGGTTTTCGATGTGTTTCCAGTGTATCATCTTTCCATTGTCATTATTGGCGTTTGTTGGGCGGAAAAAGAAATTAAACGAATATTGGAAGTAAATATTCTGTTAACTTTTTATCTATGCGTTCTGATGTTAACTTTTGTTGACTTTATAGCCTATGACATTTTAAATATACCAAGGAACAAGATTCGCAAAAATGCGACAAAATATTTCCCTTAAATTTGCGCTACAACAAGATATATAATTTAGTTTAATGC
>JAUJPO010058214.1:0-13738 GCA_032270745.1 Tiaropsis multicirrata
TTTTTAGATAGATCAATAGCAATATCTTTAGCTTAATTTATACTCAATAGTTCTTTTTTTTTCGCGATTCTAAATAAATTTTGAAGACTTCTTCGAATGATCGTGCCTTATATTTCTCCAGCTTTCCATAGGTTTTCACATCCTTTTTTTTTTTTTTTTTTTATATTTCTAATTTTCTCATTTTCAACAAGACACTTCTAGTTGTTGTTTTATTTCTCAACATTCAATTTAGAATTTTAGGTCATTCCTAATTTATCTTACTTACTTATTTTGACCTAGTCCATTGGTTCTATTTCGCTACCCTTTCAACGGCATTCTAACATGAACTCCATGCTATTCCCTCAGCCTTCTATGGGTCAATGTCAATGTACTCCCATAACAACATTAAACCTCTTTTATTTTATAATATTTAAGTACTATATGTTAATATATATATATAATATATTTTGTCAGCCGATATAAGTTCAAACCTTTGAATCAGCCTCTATCTTTTTTTTTTTTTTTATTATTATCGCCGGCTTTTCCAATTTAGATTTCCGATCCATTTTGAATTTTGATTTTGATTACCTATCTGTGATTTTGCTCACAACTCTTACCCACAATTCTATAGCTTTTGTTAATCTCCTTCTTTATACCCCTATGTTTTTTTTTTCTAAATAATTCATTACGTTATTTATGTTACCGCTTGCAAAAAGTTATCTTATATATTTATTTATCTTAAGTATTTATGATAGGGATAAGAACCATTGTATAATATGGAACCCGAAGTATGTTAAATAAAAAAAAAATAAAAAAATACTCTTTCATTTTTCAGAGTTCTTTATCAAAACGGTGGTTTTTATCTTGGACAACAAGTACAAATCGTACAAAACACCTTTGCAACGAGCCACACCAGAGCTGAGCTTCAAAGAGAAATTCGCAATCCCGTTAACGTCACCCCAACTCAAAGACTGCACCATTACTTTCCAATTATATTTAAAACATTCCAATAAAAAGAAAATTGGACATAAAGTTCTGGTTGGGAGAACGGTAATTGGTCCATACATGAGACATGGTGATAGAACACTTTCCCAATGGGAAAAAATGATTACTCACCCTCTAGAGGAAGTTTCCGAACAACATATTTTATATTTGTGATAAAATCAATGTAGAAATGATGTAAAAATAACAGAGATAACAGCCGTTTGCACCTATATGAGACATGGAAATTAAGCAATATCCCTAGAGGAAAAGTGATCACCCACCCCTTCTAGAGGGAGTTACTGAACAGCAAATTGTACTGAAAGAGTTATTCTTACAAAGCCGACCCGAACTTTTTCCCAATGGGAGAACAATGATTTACTTTACTAGAGTTTCTGAACATTATATTTTGTAGGGGCAATTACTATGCAAATGTTGGAATTTGATTGGATAAAAATTACAATGTCAGTCCTGCATTCCGTCGAATAATGCATTATTCTCCCATAATGCCCTCCCAAAACAGTTATTATAGGGTGTTAATAGTTATTGTTGTTTTAGACTTCACAGCTATGGGAAACAGAAACAGAAATCTTAGAGAAGCTGGTGTGAGAACATTTTCTGAAAAAAGATGATCAAAATGTTTAAAGGTCAAACAAGATCATTGCCTAGCCCAGCATGCAATGCAATGTTATTTCAACGTCCGTGCTTGCATGTTGGGTATTTTATCTTAGTTCATAACAATTTCAAGATTTAAAACACATTGTATATAATTTTAAAATGATTATAAGTTTTAACTTTGACAATATTTCCGGCTGAAAGATGATCAGTATACAATCAGTATTTATTCCATTATTTACCTCTAAATTACTTTTGGTTTTGGGATACTAATTACGTGATGAGTCGAAATTTCTACTTGACTGATAGACAGACAGGCAGGCAGGCAGGCAGACAGATAGACAGACACCTATCTAAAGAAGACATCAGGCTTAAATTGTAAGAAATTAGGACTGAAATTTCAGTCTCAATCCCCTCTCAGTCTCAGCGCTAAAAAAATTCTGCTTAGTTTTTGTTTACACGGGTTTTACGGGCTAATTCATTAAAGAAGGGTTATAATGGTCATGCACGTTTTCTTTATAAGAACATAAGGCATCGAGGCCAAAAATGCTAAGAACATTTTTTAAGAACATTAGGCTTGAATAGCCACAATTTCTTGAAAATAGCCTATTTTTACTGTTTTTTAGCAAAAATTAAGGACATTTTTTGGTTTTCAAAAAAGTTAAAAACATCTGAAGACTCACGATGTTCTTATAAAAACACGTGTATGTGACGTCATACTGCCTTCGAAAGCTTAACGTGAGGCAAAAAAAACAGGGACAGATTTTAAAGCCTTGGCTAGGCTATCACGCTTTCCAAACAAGCCTGGTGCCAATGAGAAATCGCCCGTTTAGATTTAAATTAAAGTGAATAGGTTGTAGAAGTATTCTACCTAAAACACTAAATAGCTTTTTCTAGGGGTCTCGAAAAGGCGTTTGGCTCTGCTCGGATGTTATCAGACTTATGGCATGACACGAACTACGTCTGGCCATTTTCACATTGCGTTATTTTTTCTAGTTGGCAATTACTTTCCAAAAGCAAGCAAGGAATGAGAATGCCTCCAATGATAAGAAGATGTATATTTCATAGTTAATTGTGATTGTGGTCAGGGCTCAATTAAATCATTAATTAGTAGGTACTCTACAACATAGAAAAAGCTTGTCTCTCATTGGCCAATTTCAAATTACTTCTTGGTAGTTATCCAATAGAAAGAAGCCTTTTAAAAATATATTTAAATTATGAAAACAATTAGCGAAAAGAATCCTCTATGGTAGGAAGTTACATAAGGAGAAAAAGTGGAATACAATGTTCTTTTTTATAAGAACAATTTTATAAGAACAACGTAAATTTGTTGGCAAATTTTACCAAAAGCTATGAAGAACTTTCAATTTGAGCATGCTAATTTTCCTAATGAAAGCTTAGACCAAGGGAAGCATTTTAGGCATATATCTAAGGGTGGGGTGGGGTGGATCAAAGTTAAGAACATCTGAGCCTTGGCCGAAATTTACTGGTTCTTATAAAATAAAGTGAAATATTTTTTGTTATTTATTTCATTCATAAGGACAGACACAATTACGTGTGTGTGCAACGTTGACATTATGTGATTGAAATGTGAAATCAACTCATTTGTTTTTCAGTTTTGATGGAAGAAGTTTTTGTTTATGTTGGACTGTAATGATGTATAGTTTTTGTAAAAATGGAAACTCTGTTTTTTTGGATTTTTCATGATTCTTGTAGAAATGCTTCTTAAAGTAGTTTTTCTCAGAAAACTCGCCATCCTCTGATGTTTTTCCCCGTTGCAAGCCTTCACCTAACCTCCTTTTCATATTTCGATCCTATTTCCAAAAGATACTAGAGTGTATGCGCAACAAAGAATTCAAATTGTGTCCTGAAAAGTTGATTTTTCTGACCCAAGTATTTTGGCTATAGCTGCAGAGAACTTCATTATCAGGACAACGCTGTCTCGGTGTCCCGGCAGAAATTTTTTAGTTGGTGTGGATATAAATAAAAAGACATAAAATCCCAATGGGGATATCAAAATCGGAATTTTTCCACTGAAGATATGAAATTCAATTTAGTCGATCAAAATTTAGTAGGGATATCAAAGTATCTTTGTTTTCATTGGGGATAGTCTTTTTTCTAGTGGAGACCAGTTTCTGTGTTAATTTTCCACCGCGCACCGGAGACTTTTGAACTGTTTTCCAGATGGTAGGGGGGGTCTTACAGGGTCTATGATATGGATGTTGTAGAGCTAGACACTTGAAAGAATAAAGAAAATAATTTTTGAATGGTAAATGTCTAAGGTTAAGGCTATTCAGCCAAAAGAGTCATTTGAACTTAAATGAAATTTTCAAAAGAAGTTCGTTGAAAACTGTCTGAAAAATGCCCCTTTTCGCATTTTTCTTGGCGGGATTGCGTGGACGGCAAATATTTTGTCTTTTTATGAATTGATTTTTAGACGGTTATTCTCTGGAATAATTTTTTTTTGTACAACGATATTTAAAATATATGCATTAGTACTAATTAAGCACTAATACAATTCCGGCACACTATAAAACAAATCTAAATTGCCTAACTTTTTTTTCTCTGGAGTATTGAATTGTAAGCCTCTGAGGAGAGGATACACAATATAAGGGACTCAAAATTGTCGACGGAGCGTTTAAGTTGCAAAAAAGGAATATGAACAAAAGCAACACTCTAGGCCAAAGGTTTTTTTTTTGAAAATAACCTTCTGTATCGTTGGTCTGATGTCCCAAGCCTACCAAAAGAAGATTGATATGGTGAACTGAAAGAAAAGTGCGGTGACCATTTTTCCAATTGTCATTTTGAGCCATGGATGATTATAAATTCAAGTATTGGTGGAAGTAATATGTTTCGGGTAAGTTTTCTCTTTTGTTTTTCAGTTTATTTTGTATCGGGTGACCCACAAAAAAGTTTTTGGTGGCCACGTTGAGTCGAACATATGCATTTTTTAATTTATACTTTTATTCCATTAGATAGAGGAAAGTCTAACTTAAATCGTAAGCTATAACTTTTGAAATTTGGTTCGGCACTTGCCAAGTTATAAGCTTTTAAAGTAAAACGTCACTTTTAAAAAATGCAAAAACACGTCAAAAAAGGGGTATAGTTTTCCAAAGAATGTTGAGGTTTCACCTTTAGGATAGAGAAGAAGCTGCGGGCCAAATTACATTTTCACCTTATTATCCGCTTCTGATCTGTTGCTTATATAAAAGATACGAGAGAAAGTAAAATTTAAAAGACTTTATAGCCTCCTTACTGTCCTAAGCACTCATAAAGCACTCAAATGCGTTGTTTCAACATTAAAGCGTTGTAAATTTGTAAGCAATTATTTCCAAAATGACACTTTTTTAAAGAATTTTACGATAATAATGGTTTTAAAGACAATAGAAAGTAGAAAGATTTGGCAGGTTTTTTGCAATTTTTCAAGAAAAAATCTCCTTTTAGTCGTGTTGCACTTTTTTAAAAGTGATTTTTTATTTTAAATGCTTATAACTTTGGCAAGTGCCGAACGAAATTAAAAAAGTTATAGCTTACGATTTAAGTTAGACTTTCCTCTATCTAATGAAATAAAAATATTAATTCAAAAATCATTTGCTTGAGTAAACACAGTAAACACTTAAATGTTTTTGTAGGTCACCCGGTATAGCTAGTGATATTAGCCCCAGCAGACAAAAGACGTCTTTTTAACTTTTTTTCAACATCTTTACAACGCTTTAATGTTGAAACAACGCATATGAGTGCTTAGGACAGTAAGGAGGCTATAAAGTCTTTTAAAGTTTACTTTCTCTCGTATCTTTTATATAAGCAACATATCAAAAGCGGATAATAAGGTGAAAATGTAATTTGGCCTGCAGCTTCTTCTCTATCTTAAAGGTGAAACCTCAACAATCTTTGGAAAAATATAGTCGAAATGTTAATAATAAACCTTTTTGCCAGGCATATGTTATGTAAGAAAAATCCAAAAGAAGTCGAAATATTCCGCTTTTGAAATTGTGAAGTTTTCCTCACAATTCCCAATAATTTAAAAAAAATGTCTCCTGCCATATCCCAGTTGGACACATGAGTTTTCAAAGTTCTTTAAAATCCAAGAAATAACGTTCTCTGACGTTTGGCCAACGTTGCTTTGGCCGTTCCGTGCCTGCTGGGATGTCAAATTTTTAGATTTCTACTGTATTTGTAATTTGAAAGTTTTATCATGAATTCAAGAAGCTTCAGCAGGACCACGTATCAGATTTTTTCTTATAAAAAACTCTCTCTTATCTAATCAACCAAATAAAAATTTGAAAAATTCATAATGGTAGATAAAGTAGCGAAGCTTTTCTAAATACGCGTGTACAAATAGTTTTCTATTCACGAGGAAAGTCCTATATTGTTTGATATAAGAAAAAATTTCTTTTGTTTTGACGTGAAAACCTTTTAAAAGTATTTGTGTGAAGAAGCAATGTGTTATTGCTAAGAAAACGTTAAATAATGATATTTGAGTTTATTGAGATATATAAAAAATCTTCATTTTCATTTTCAATGCTTGCAAAGTGAGAAAATTTGAAGATGGATAAATATAGAAAAAAAGATTGAACATACGTAAAAAAGTAAAAAGTAAAAAAAAATTAAATTGTTTATCTAGGGTATCTGAATTGAAAACATAATCATAATCTCAGATCCAATGCTATCAGATGGGGATCAGATGAAGTTAATTTAGTTAGTTCAGGGAAGTTAATTTCTGTATTTCAAGTTTAGGATAAATAGTTGAGTATAAAGAGAAGGAGTACGTTACACCCTAGTGTAGTTTGGGCACCAAAATCTTAAAGGGGGGAAAAGTCAACATTTTCAAACCCGCTGTGTTTTTTTAGTGGGGTATTTTCAGGAGGGGGGGGGGGGGATTCTTTGTGAGAGAGAACATCTGATTATCATTTATATCAAGGTGAAAACGGGCCTTTTTGAGTGATTTGTTCACTGGGGTGACCAGTGGAGCGGATCTACTAACGAGTCACAGACACAGGGGTCTTACAATAATGATGATATATTGTTCACAAATATCTACCTGGTCGTCCAAAAAATAAATTCGACTGTTTGACGACATCTTTGGGGTCGCGAACATTTTGTACAACAAACTCAAACACATCAAGTTATAAAAAAGTTGTAGTAACAGAGAAGTTTCGTTTTAGATTGCGTAACAAACTTATAAAAGTATTTATTCCTTAATCCTACGCCTTACAAATCCACACCGTTTCTTTACATTTTAATCTCATTTAAAGTCCAAATTTGTTCATATACTATTTTAGAAGCAGATCACGCATAACTGAGGAGCAGAATAGTAGTCACTACACACCAATCAGGCAGTCAGAACCAGTGGTTCAACAAAAAAAAGAATGTTTTCAAGAAAATGCTTGCTCATCTCCTTGTTACTGGCAATGGAATCAGTTCTGGTGACAACCAAGGGATTGAACATGCTGCTAAATGGTTATGATGAAGAATGCTTGTATTTGCCGAAGAAGAAAGATGAAAAGTTGGATTACATGGTGGGTTTGAAAGCTTGGTCGTCGTTTTTATAAAGAATAAGAAGCTCCCATTCATGCATTCACGCATCCACGCACATTTTTTCCTAATTCACGCATTCACATGCCAAAAAAATCACATTTCACGTTCACGCAGATGTTTTGTTATTCCACAAAGAATAATGTCACACCCCTCCTTTACTGCATTGTATATTGGAATAATTTCAAGCAACTCCCCGCTCCCTCAGCTATTCAGGACTTCTAACCTATACTATCTTCGCTTTCTGAGATATAGCTTTATAAGGATAGCACTGCTAATCTTTCCACCATCAGACTTTCAAAGAAATAATGTAGTTGATCTCCAGATCCTGGACTATCCCTCAACATCGTTGCCTCAACAGACCCAAAATATTTGCTAACGCTGCTAACGCTTTCCATTGACCTAAAATTTACTGTTCAATTGTAGGTTTTATCAGGAGGAGCAAAATTAGACTTCACAATTATTACATCCATATTACATCCAATTACAAAATCCATAACACTGTTGCTTTGCATAACATACCTATAATTTCAGAAAAATCTACTGTTAATTCAATTGTAGGTTTTATCAGGAGGAGCAAAATTAGACTTTGCAATGTATGAGCCAAATGATATGGTTTCAAACACACAACATTATGAAATTAATGAACATCGACAGATTGGATTGTTACTCAACAAAACTGGTAAATATAATTACACCCCTGTTTCACAGACCCGGTGGGACCCCCTACCCACTGGAAATACAGGGCCAAAAATCGTCCCCGGTGGAAAAATAGCATAGAAATTCATCCCCACCGGAAAAAAGCCCATCCCCATTGAAAAGAATAAATATTCGCACTCAATTTTGATAGACTTTTGATAGTATGTCTCATCACCACCAATATTTCGAATAAAGAACAATAGAATTTATTATCCCCAGTGGAAAAAAATCCTTTTTTGATAACCCCATTGGATTTTAGGTCTCTTTATTTATCCCGACTGACAAAAGAATTTCCACCGGGTCACTGAGACAAGAGTGTACAATTCTAAAGAGTTCATGATGTCCATTAGCATAACATTATCTTTTCAGTCTAAAAAACGGGTGTGTGTCACTAGCCTTTTGGATAGCGTTTCCGAAGAAAGATTACGTAATATGAATATCAAGAATAACATGATCCTTTTTAACTCTTTCTGTGACGAGTATGGAGCTGCCAAATTGAGCCCATTGAAGTTTTCCGTAGTAAAGTCTCTTAAACGAGTTTGGAGAACAAAGCATCGAGGCAAAGATTAGTCTCTTTTATTCAAGTAAACTTTTGTACTAAATAACGACATGGTCTCAATTTGGCAGATGAATTATATGCTGCGACGGAGCATATTCAAATTCCTCATTTGTCTCTTTTATTCAAGCGATTTTAAAGAACGACGTGGTCTCAAATATACCTTTTCATAAATTACGTCGCGAACAACGACTGCCTCGTTTTCATACAATTACCAGGGTGATTATGTCTCACGAGACTCAAAATGACACATCTATCAATGGAGTCAAGCTCCCTTGAGACTCGGTTACCATAGCGCTCAATTCAAAACGAGGCAGCCATTGTTCGTGACGTAACTTATGAAAAGGGCTATTGGAAGATAAATGATATGCAACGCGGGTCCTCATTTTTTTGTTAATTGATTGAAAAAACTACAAATGTTTTGCACCTCTGCACATTTTTGACTCCGACAAATTATTCTCTGAATTTCAGGTGATTACAAATTCTGTTTTGCCAACGTGTACCAGAATCATCCAATCAGCGTCCTGTTTGATTACGACATCTTTGACCAACCGCATGATACAACACCCAGTGGTGATATGGAGAAAGAAAAAGAACATTTCTTGAAATCACAAACGGATACAATTCGAGACATGTTCAACCAACAAGGTTACATGTCTAAACAGAAAGTTTCATTGTTTCTTTTTAGTTTTGAAATATCGGAATTCGTAACTAAGAAACGAGAAGATCATAATAGAAACGTAATAGCGATATCCACCAGCGACCAGCGTTCACATCTTACGAAATATAAATTTAAGAAAAATATGGAAATTCTGAGATTTCTTGACCCAGCAGACGCAAGACGTTTTTCCAACGTTAGTTCGTTAACGCGTCGTTACAATGTTTTAACGTTGAAAAGACGCCGGAACAACTTTGAAATAACGTCGTGCGTCCGTTGGGGATTTAATTCCTCGACGGAGTAAAAAAGCATTGTCCAGGGCCTCGCAACTTACTGTTAAAAAAGTGTTGTCTTGGTAACGGGGTGACGGGTGTCTCTCTAAGAGTAAGCATAAAAAAAATATTACAAACACAAAATTGAAAATTGAGGCATCTGAATAGACCTTTTCATAAATTACGTCACGAGCAACGACTGCCTCGTTCTCATGCAATTACCGAGGTGATTATGTCTCACGAGACTCAAAATGACACATCTATCAATGGAGTCTAGTTTTGATAAGCTCCCTTGAGATTCGGTTACCATAGCCCACCAGGCACACGACGTCATTCCAAGTCCAAAACACGTTCGGACGTTAAAACAACGATCCGTACCTACTGGGAGCGCTCAATTCAAAACGAGGCAGTCATAATTTATGAAAATGTCTATTCTTTTCGGAAATTATTAGAAGAATAGTCTCTTTGTAAAGGGTCGGCTCAGAAATATCCGTCACTTTGTAAACTTATTATGCAGCCTCGTTGCATTTATAAATGTTGATTGATATTCTTTGTTTACAAAGAACATGCTTGATATCAATGTTTGCATACTTTTTTTAGGATATCATTTAAAAGACGATGAACACAGACGCAGTTTCTTTAAAGCGGTAGCGGAACACAAGAAAGAAGAACTTTACCATGGAGAGGGAAAAGGAGCCGACGACAGATTAAAGGTAAACTAAGGAAGTAGTCATTAAGTATCTACTAGGGTGGGGTGGAGGATTCTAGGGGGGTGTGAAATCTTTTTGCCATTCTCAAGAGGGGGGGGGGGGGGGAGGTGCGAAATTTGTTTTCGAATTCAAAAAAAATCCTTCACCCCACCATTTAGTAGATACTTTATGACCACTCCCTAAGCCTGTAAAAAGATGATAGGTGGAAAATCGGCAATAACAAAATATTATGGTTAAAAATCATCGAAGTAGCAAAAAAACTATGCAATTTAAAATGAGTTTTGGCAAAAATGGAAATCAGGTTTTTCACACCGTAGCATCGGGTGCAGGAGGTAGGCTGTCTTATTCAACGTACAAGATAATATGACAACTAGTGCACTCTCCTCAATTCTCGATCTCGAAACTTTTCGGACGGGGTTTCAAAATCGGACTCTTACAGTGCACTGCAAAATTTGCTGAAAACCGACCCTTACAGTGCATTTTTCGGCCATTTTCCCCCAGTTTTAGCAAAGATTTTCAAAATTTTCTCAAATTTCCTACCCTTACAGTGCACCTGGGCGTACCTAGGCTTTGTCAGAACATAAAAAAAACCTACCCTTAAGGGCGACACGTCCGGTAGGTCACTTATCTTGGGCGCCCCCTGGAGTATCGGGTACAGGAGGTAGGCTGTCTAATTCAACGGGGGTAACTAGTTTCCATATAAGATAATATGACAACTAGTGCACTCTCCATTGGTTATGCCTACCTCTTATCCGAAGTTGGTACTGATTGAAGTGCTGATATAGAATCTTCTTTAGATGTATTTTCCCACTCACAGGGTTCAATGGTAATGGTTGCCATTTACATGGACCGGATGGAAGACGCATTGATCATCCACCGTAAACGACTCAGCCGCCACCACTTCTTACAAATGATCAATCATGACCGAGTGATGGAGTATTCAATCCTGATCTCCTTGGCCATGGTTGTCAGCACTTGTATCCAGTTGATTGTGGTGAAAGGATTCTTTAACGGCAAAATGTCATTGAATGTCTTTTCGTATAAATAGACATTTTTTTGGTTATTAAAATTAGGTCTTGTTCTCCACCTGACAGCATTTAATAATAGGAGATTTAGCTTATTTAGAAACAGCATAATCTCTCCAAGGAAATTAAAATTTTCTGTTGAATAAAACAACGGTTTATGTTAACCCTTAGATCTCGAGAGACGCGAATCCCGACGCGAATTTGTGACAATATTGGTAGATGGGGTACCCACCCGATTTCCACCATTTCCACCTTTCTCAAAATATTGGCAGAACTTTTTTAGAGTGAATTATTCACTGAATATGAGACTGATAAAGGTAACAAAAATAATATAACAATAGCTGCATAGCAATTTTAGTCATGAATTAAGTAAATTGTCGAATTTTCTTCGATAAAGAAATTTTTTCTTGAATTCCAGTCCTTTGATTTTTATTGTAAAATCTTTGATCTGAAACACAATAATTGAGGTTGGAGCTTTTTAATATTTTTTCAAAACTTTTGTATAATATTTCATAGAATATATTAAGAGAGTAAATGCTTTAAATATTTTTTTCGTAGAATTATTACTAGGGATAAATCAGAACTATAACAGCACGTATATGTTTTTCATTTTCCTACCTCTATAACGGTTACGTAAAAAATCTAGGACGCTCAATTGCTTATTTGAGCGTTCTCGTTCACGGAGAACTAGTTTAGGTATATGAACTGTTTTTTTCTGTTCAATTTTTGATGGAAAAAGTGTCCTTATTTGCTTCCCATACTTACCATCGATTCATCTCATGTAACTTCGCTAGCACTTCATCGTTAACCAGAATATACCTCACCTTTATCGCGAATATAATATGCGGTTATTGTATTTTTTTTGCCGATAACGCATCGCGTAAATTCGACGTATTTTCGTCTGATTGGTTATTTAGTTTGAAAAATCTCAAACTAGATATTGCGAACAAGAAAAGACCCTCCACGAAAACGAAGTAGTGAAGCAGTTAGCCTCTACGAAGATGAATAAAAAATTCATTTTTCTGCTCTGCCGTCTCAATTTCCCACAAAATTTCACTCGCTTCTCCAAGCTTGTTTACGCTTTAGTTTGAAAAATCTCAAACTAAAAACTACAAATCAGAGCAAACCCTCCACAAAAATGAACTTTTTAATTTTCCATAGATCTTTTGTGAAAATGGAAAAAAGATGTGGTTTACATAGAATATCACTTGGTAGTTTTATTGTTTAATAATCTCAGCCAACGAAATGTGAATTTGACAAAAACCATTAAATGGTTCAACGGATGAAAGATTTCGACATTGATGTCATTCTGTACCAGAGTATTCTCTATGCAGATTGTCTGTTTTTCCGTAAAATACTTTCTGCGGAGAAAATTCCGCCGTCTCAATTTCCCACGTAGTTTCACTCGCGCTTCGTCAGGATTGTCTACGCTTAGTTTGAAATACAGTTGACTCTCTCTAATTCGAATCCCAAGAGGGGAAAATTTTTTGTTCGAATTATAGATAGATTCGAATAGTAGAAAGTCTCTGTAGTAGAAAGTCTCTTGACGGTGACTTTTATTTTGTTCGAATAATAGAGAGATTCGAATAGTAGAGAATCGAATTAGAACTAGAATTTGCGAATTAGAACTAAACGTTCAAATGTATGTATTCGTATCCGTATGTATTCGTATCCGTATGTATTCGTATCCGTATGTATTCGTATCTGTATGTATTCGTATCCGTATGTATTCGTATCCTTATGTATTGGGTTCCCCTATTGGGTCTGTGTACAGACATATTGATATGCACCTCATCAAAATAAACTCTTTATATTATGGTGCAAGCATTTATAATTTTAACACCCTTGTCCCACCCACCAGAGTCCGCTCCAACCCAGTGGCATAATGTCTCAAAAGGTTAATTTTGCCTTCCCAGGTGTCTCTATTAAATTCATCTTCACTTATCTTTAATGTATGTCTGCAGAATCAATCCTTGAATTATGACAGTAATACTCATGTATCTTTATATATTTAGCCAAATCGATTTTTAGGGGAAAATCTTTGGAATTGGACGCACAATTTATCAAAAAAGTCTTTTTTGGCAGAAATTAGTCTCTCTAAGGGTCGGGTTTGAGGTGGATAAGCTGCACCCGTCATCCCGTAACCCTAGTACCCCCCTTCGGGTTATTTATGTATCTTTATTGTATATCTCAATCAGTTAAAAGCTAAATGAAAATCAAATAATCTAAAGAGAAAAAAGCAGAAGAACAATACAAAATGGTAGACTTGAAACACTGCATAGCACTCCTCCTGTTGGTTGGAACATGTTATTGCACTTCAGCTTTGAGTATTATGATTGACCATGGACAAGATGAATGTTTTTATATTTCCAAAGGTTCTGGCGATACAATTACCGCTTCTTTTCAGGTAAGTGATCTTAATAGTTTCCTTGGTACCCCAATCAATCAGTAAACATCCAAGAATTGAGCCCATTGTTCTAACGTCCGAACGTTATTTGGATGTTGCGGAAAAAATGTTGAAAAAAATGTTGTGTGTTTGATGGGAAGCTACAACGGAACAATTTTGGAATAACATAATTTGTCTGCTGGTTAGTGGCATACATATACATACTAATTCAACTGCCAAATAGAGTTCTTTAGTACAAAAGTCTCTAAAAATTGCTTGAATAAAAGAGACTAATTTTTGTCTCGATGCTTCGTTCTCCAAA
>JAUJPO010058236.1:0-28176 GCA_032270745.1 Tiaropsis multicirrata
TTTCTTGATTTAATGACCTTTTACATTTTGAATAAGCGAGGCATTCAATAACAATAAACGTCACGGCGAAATCATCTATAGAATGCTGTATTTCATATGTTAAATTTATGAAGTGTAAGAGGAACTAGAACTATTCGAAAAGAAATTTAAATCAAAACATCGTCTTTTAAAGGTACATGTGATGGCTGTACTTTTTAAAGTATGATGCATGTACGCTCAGCGCACTTATATCATGTTAACTACATATTATAGTCTGCCGTTGTAGTTACCCGAATTTGGATAAATAGAGTCTGTATACATTGTTGATTGCCAGCAAGTAATTGCTTGTTGTTGTTGTTGTTGGTGTTGCTGTTGTTGTTGGTTTAATATTTGTTGATTTGGTATTTGTTGGTTTGAAATAACAGGCGACGTCTGTTGTTGACAATTGTCTGTTAAGGGTGTGTAGCTGCCTAAAGAACAGTCACTATAGTTTGTTGAGTTTTGTTGTTGTTGAATAGTGTTATTAAAGTGTTGTTGATTCGAAACATTGCTGTATAGACACGTTGAACTGTTGTTTAAAACGAAGTTATCTGGTTTGCATGTTGTCGGAATGTTGCCGATAGTAGGGCTTGTGTTTTGGTTGGTTTGCGGATAATGCTGGTTTAAATTGATTCCTTGATTGCTGCAATCGATCATTATGTTATTGGTGTATGCCTTGGAATTATCGTATTGGTAAGGACTGTATCTGTTAGAAGCACGATACTGTCTGGAGGATGAGGTGGTGTTGCTGGTGTTCATTTGATAAAATGTTGGTGAATATTCAGCTCTGGTGACGCTTGGTGAGCATTGATAAGACGGGAATTTGTTGAAGTCAACTTGGCTGCTTGTTGTTGTTGATTGTTGACTGACGATTTTCGAATTGAAATTGAAACTTTCAGTTGTCGGTAGATATTGATCCAACAAGTTAACATCGAGGTGGTTTATGGCTGGTTTGCTGCCGATGTATTGAATATTAGTTTTCATCATCGATTCTAACGAGACGTTTGGAAGATCTGTGGGTTCTGTTGCAGTTGATGGTGGTGGGGCGTTGTCACTACCTTTGCTGCTGCACTCGTTCGGACTGAACGGATTTGAAGAGGAGCATGAGGATTTTGGACTATATTCAGGGTAGGGGCTCATCTGTGGGCTATGACCTTCAGAGAAGTCTGAATTGCTTTCGGTGCGTTGTTTAGTAAGCGTTGCTCCTTTATCTCCTTTGATGACTCTAAGTAAGTCGGAAGCTGTTATTTCTTGCTCGTTGTTTTCTTGTGATCCGTCTTTTGATTGCTTCTTGCGGCGTGGTTGATATTTGTAATCGGGATGATCTTTCTTGTGTTGGAGTCTGAGTCTTTCAGCTTCATCCATAAAGGGTTTCTTCTCTTCTTCACTCAACATACGCCATAAACGCCCCAGTGTTTTGCTCAGTTCTGCATTATGTAAATGTGGATATTGATCTGCCAGCTTGCGGCGGGCGGCCTGCGCCCATACCATAAAAGCATTCATGGGGCGTTTAACGTGGCGACGAGCAGCACGTCCATTGGGTCCGGTTCGAACGGGCATCGGTACGAGTGTCCAATCGTAACCTGAGAATAAAGAGAGAAAGGAATAAATTAAGGAATTTTTTAAAGATAGCTCGAAGTAATTTTTCGAAAGACCCTGGACAAAGTTCTTTTCACTCAAACACAGTTTGTAACAGTTTATAACAGTCAAATTTCTACTCTTTTCATGGTATGGAAAGGGAAGCCTCATCCAAACAACAAGGCAAAAGAGAAAAAGTAGCCAAAAAGTAAACAAACAAATGCAAAGTAATAAACATTTACTTTTAGAATTTTTGGAATCTTTCGATTCAGAATTGCAGTCTGCCATCAACCAATTAAGAAAAGCAGGCTCAATCGCACCACATGAAAATAGCATCAATACCAACCAAAAATCAAGAAAAAGTTAAAAAAGCAAAAAAATTCGTTTTTATTGCAAGAAGAGTTGCCAATAATGTTGTCTCAATTAACAACGGCTAATGACTTTGAAAATACAAACAGAGTCGTAAATCGTTCTCTGTTTCTTGTTACTAAGTCGAATCCAAGACCATTTAAATCTAGTGATGTCTGATGAAAGACATCTTGGCATATTTATTAGATTTGCTCGCATTACTATCCGCCCACATTTTCGCAACCAAGAAATAGAAAAAAAAATCTGCAGATGGGAAATCATTCCTGTCACATATATCATCCGGACGTACAAACCAAGGCGTAATATATCTTAACAATTGATGGTATTTCTTTGACTAATTAATCGAATATTACTTTTACGAAAATACTTCATATCTTTTTTTTTATCATTTCCCCGTATTCCCAGGGAAATATTTCTTAAAACAGTCTTTTTTTCTTTTACATTGCGATAAATGAAAAAACGCCTACATACGCCTTCATCGCCCTATAAGCGCCCTTCCATGTTATCTCGCACGCTGATTGGTCCGTCAAACATATTATTCATGATGGTGATACGAAAAGTGACTAATTTTTTCAAAATTTTCTTCGACTACTTTTTTGTCCGAATAAATTTTGTGCTACTAAAAACTGGGTTTCAGGCTAATTTTAGCTTCTCAAGACTCTTCCATGTAGAAACCAGGACAGCATCACTTATTTACTTTTTGTTTCGTCCGTCTCATCCTGGTTTCTACATCTATTAACGGTTTTAGGCTAATTTTAGCTGTTTAGTCGGATATAAGTGAAGGTGACTAAAATTGTGTCACGTCAAAAATTTTGTTCTCCGCCTAAAGTTTTGTCGAATTTTTGACAAAATTTGATTAAGGTAGGCTATGTTGGAAATTTCTTCACGTCGAATTTTGTGTCCTTACGTCTCAACCCCCTCCCCCCTCTCCCCTGTGGACCTTTGATTCCCCACTGGGTTACAGACATTTGGAAAGGTTGAAAATCGAAAATGTTGAAAAATCATGCCTTATATAGGAAAATAATGATACGGCATATAAGCCTGCACGTATTACTTTATTTCGTACATAATTAATTGGGAATTCTTCAAGATAATTAATTAAATAATGATTATATCTCTAAGAAGGCGTTCAACATCCTGACAACTAAGTCCAAGCAAAATGTTTTCTTTGTAACCAACAAAGAAAAACATGAAATCGAAAGTAATAAAAACCAAATTATCTTTTATACTAATAATGTATTATTTTTTTAAAAGCCTCGCACGATTCTTCAATCGGAAAGACATATCGAGTTGACGTATTTGCTCTTTCTGTCAATTGACGTATATGATATGGGCTTACCATAAACAGAGGTTCAATCGTAATCTTTTTTTAGATAGCATCCTTTCCGCATGCACCTTTTTAATAAGCAAATCACCCATAAGCATATTGAGGATGATAGATTTGGGCTTTAAAAATAACAATTAATCTATTGTTAAAGAACAATTGAAATTTAAAGAAAATGTTCAATCTTAAGCCTTAAATAAAGCTGGCGGGTGATAAATTTCATTTTCTCTTTTATACCCATCAGTAGACACAAGACATTATCAAGACGCCGAAACAACGTTGACTATCATCGTCGGAGAATTTTTTCATCAATTGTAAAAACACTTGTCAGGAATTTTGTAAAAACAACGCCCTCGAAAA
The DNA here is from genome assembly GCA_032270745.1 of Tiaropsis multicirrata. Lineage (NCBI taxonomy): Eukaryota > Metazoa > Cnidaria > Hydrozoa > Leptothecata > Tiaropsidae > Tiaropsis > Tiaropsis multicirrata. Next base: position 3,650 of record JAUJPO010058236.1, read on the forward strand.
TCTCTTTTTATAACATCATTGCGTTTTTCCTGAGCATAAACAGAAACTGGAATTAAGTTTTACATTTCATCCGTGTGTGAGACGTGCTTAAAGAGGAATAATATAAGAATTTTCGCAATACGCCTATTGACGGATTACGACGACATGTAAAACTGCTAATTGGAATCTTGAATAATTGGATAATTTCTATAATTATTTAGAGTGACAGATTTGTTATGTTCTACCAGAAGATGGGTATTGTTTGATAAGAGACCCAAATGTGTTCTGTTGAATTCTTAAAAGTAAATTTACGTTAAACGAGATACATTGAAAGAGAACGACAATAAGCTACCCATAACTGTTGTCCCACGCAATAGCCCTCCGTTGTGCACACGTGATAATTATTTGTACTTGTATTTGTACGAGTTTCAATCCCAAAATCCTTTTTGTTTTAATTATCAATCCGTGAAAGTTATCACTTCTTCTTTGTAATTGAATGTAATCAACGTGCTAGAGTAATAAACACAAAGGATGATGGGATTGAAAGTCGAACAAACAGAGAAATTGAATCATAATTAAAGAAACTGAAGTCTATTTTTAGGATTCGCCGCGGTATGCTATTCAGGATGCTTGATTGGCTAGACTTTTAGCGGGATAACGATCACGGGCCGCTATCCACCACCCGTCCGTCCTCAAAAATCTTCAGAACGCGAAACTATCTTTCAAAAATAGGAAGGAGGACTTACCATTTAAAACAGAATTGACTGCATTTGTAATTTCATCCTCTTTGCCTGGTAATTTCAAATCTCCCTCTTCATCAGCCTCAGCATGATTGCCAGCGTTGATATCTTCATTGAATTTCTTCATTTCGCTTGGTGACGAGAGCAGAGATTGTGCCCCTTTACCATTGGTGCATGAAGACGTTGAAAGATGATAACCAGTGTTGTTGGTTGTTGGTAGTGATACTATATCATTGGTTTGTTCCTCGTTAACTGTCATTGTTTTATCAAGGTCCAAATTTCCAATAATGCTCTGTAGAGGAACAAGAAAAATGAAAAACTTTATTTCATTTAAATCAGCAGGTGTAATTGTGGTGATCATGAGTCTAAGAAATTCAACGATTTATAAGAAATTGAACTTGAAACACGCTAAAATGGCTCTTTTTCAGTCGTACAGTGGCAGTTTCTCAAAACTTTTGACAGAGAGTGCTGCTTTTCTGAAGCTCTTTATTTGGTAGAAAACACTCTCCGTCAAAATTTGGAGTACCTTCTGTATCCATATCTGTTAGGACAGCAGGTAATAATTGTGGTGGTCATGAATGTACTGAAAGTTAAGAATTCTTAAGAAAATTAACTTGTGATACATGGCTTGTGATTCCATGTTATCTCGCACGCTGATTGGTCCGTCAAACATATTATTCATGATGGTGAATGATACGAAAAGTGACAAAATTTTTTCTGACTACTTTTTTATCCGAATAAATTTTGTGCTACTAAAAACTGGGTTTTAGGCTAATTTTAGCTTCTCAAGACTCTTCCATGTAGAAACCAGGACATGTGATACATGGCTTTCTTTCAGTTGTGTGATGTGATATATGTTCAGGATCGGATACAGGAGGTAGGCTATCTTATTCACTGAGATTAATTAGTTTCCATATAAGGTAATATGATAATAAAGTGCACTCTCCTCCCTTGGTTATAGTAGCCTCCCTCTGCATCCGAGCCTGATGTCCCGCAAAACTTTTGATACTACAATGCAGGCGCGTAGACAGGGATGGCGCAAAATGTGCGTTGGAGAGCATATTTTTACGATGCATTAATTATCTATTTACATTTTCAATAGTTCATGACTATGTCATAGAAATTTGCACTCCTACACAAATTTTGCGCCATCCCTGGCTACGCGCCTGCAATGAAAATTAAAATTTCAGCTGGGTTCAAAAGCTTCAAAAAGTATTGCGTGCGTTGTAGAAAGGTTATATTTTTGCGCACTACTAGGTAGGCATCATGTTCCTTAGTCTTAGATTTCTTTTACTATTTGACTTTTGAAATTAAGTAAGACTGAATTAACTTTGATGCTAAATTTCTTAGCGGTCTCTGCATTGAAGTGCGTGAAAATGCGCGAAAATTATAATAAGTATACGCGAAAGTTTTTCAATTCCAATTAACCACGCAACTAAGCATCAAATCTAAAGTATTGCGTTCTTGGTTTCAATTTAATTACTAACCACCGCAAGGTCTTTTTTAATGAGCTTAACATTGAAAGGAAATAAATCAGGAACTACGCATTTTAAACATTCAATTCAAAATTGCGGCATTTCAGCAGCCGCAGTAATAAAAGTGGAAACGCAAGAAATGAACCCACTTTCTTTTTACTTATGGCCTACGCTTTCAGCTCATTATCGTAATCAAAATTGAGCCGGAAATTCGTTTACACGCTTTTTTAATAGAACACTGTGCACCCGAATACTTTTAAACTTTTTTCTGAAATCAGCCTTGAAATGTTCTCAACATATTCTTAACTCTACTAAAAAAAGAAGCTAACATTATGGAGCAATTTTCGTAAGAAATCTTCTTCATCAGAATGCCTTGAATGTTATATGCAAGTTCTGAACATTTTGGTGCTGGAATCCTTATGTTCTTATATAGTTTGTTCTTATATGTAAAGAGAAAAACGTTTATAGCATGATGATGAGTACAATATGTCCAAAGAATAATTTAGTGGGGATTATGCCAGAGAACTAAATATTGAAACATTGTCAATTAATTGTTCATCTACTTTTGGATTTGATTTGAATTATTTTGTTTGTTTTATTGGCGTATCATTTTTTAATTAACCACTCAAGTTTCCTGTAGTAAAGTCTCTTATACGAGATTGGAGAACGAAGCATCAAGAAAATATTTTGTCTCTTTTATTCAAGCGATTTTTAGAGCCTTTTGTACTAAAAAACGACGTGGTCTCAAATTGGAAGATGAATTTTAAGTGAAGTCAAAAGCGGAGATAGCAGAAAGCTTTAATAGGGCTAGGCATATTTATCTCTTGGATAAATTTAGTGAGTATTTGTTTCAGGTTTCAATTAGGCAATCATTCCCGGATTCACTTTTCAATATCTCCTAGTTTTTGACGCAGTCCGCAACGCTTTTCATTTCTAATCACTGTTTTTTTGGACAAACCCTAAATCGTTTCGGTTCGAATTATATAGCAGCTTTTCTAATCCAGCATCTTCAAAAGAAATATTCACAGGTTTACTAATAGATAGACCTTTTCATTTCTAATCACCTTTGAGTGAGAATGCGGAACCCTAAACCTTTATATTCGAATTATGTACAACACCTTTTATTTCAAAAAGCAATCAAGCATCTTCAAAAGAAATATTCACAGGTTTAAGCTTTCATATGTTGTTCACCTTGAGAAACTTAGGCAAAAAAGGTACGGCTACGGGTATGTGCCTCTGCTCAGGGTACTGTCTTTCGTGTAAAATATCGAATCATTTGAATGCCACTCAGCGTCAGCACCCCCGGCCGGCTGTTCATCATAATTTGAAACTCGCAAATGATACCCTCTAGTTGTCCTGATGCAAAGAAAATCTCACATTGTCGATTGCAAAACAATAGTCTACAGTACTTTCCAATTAACATGATTTCTGCGAATGTGCAAAATATTGGCCAGTAGGGAGTGGCTTTAAAGACTCAATGATCTGTAAAGTAACGGTTACCTATTATTCACCGAATATCACCAAAGCGAGACTGAATATTTCGATATCTGATTTTCCCGAGTCGCATTTCTGTTTTATTATCCTTTCATGGTAAAAGTAAGATTTAAGTAAGGTTTAAGGTTTAAGACAGTAAATTGTAAGAAAGACATGAATTTATTTGCCGATTAGGCATTTTGAAAAGCGCGAGATATTTCCGTCCATCAAATGATATTTCCGACTATTACGCTACGATATTTCCAACCATTAAAGATATTTCCGCCCGTCTACGGAAAAAAAATTGCATCGCCGAAATTTCGTGATATGTACATACAGGTAAAAGGAAACAGTGAAATATTTGAAAAGAATGTTTACTATTTCGCTCGTATAATTATCCTCATTAGTAAACGTGTTTATTTAGTATCCAAGGACAACTAAATTTTTATTGCAAAGTCATTTATGAGGTCTTTAAAGATCCGGTTTGGTCAAAAGTGAAGCAATCCAATTACGCAAACAAGCTAGAAGCCAAATTTCATTTGCGGCTTAAAATATTGCCTCTTAGGGATGTGGAATTAATGCAAAATTAATGAAAATAGGTTCAGGACAATTAGGACAAAATAAAGTTGCAACAATGGTGTTTTTTAATTCATGCCAGACTAGACAATGGCTGAAACGTTAGATCAATGAAACAACTCATTTTGATCAGAAATTATCCCTCAGATGAGGTGATTAGTACAGCAAAATTGTGTAGAAAAGGCCCTTTTTAACGCAAAATGTATCAGCTGTAATGGATTAATTGACCAAAAACAACGAAAAAATAGAAATATTTTGCTTATCACACGTTGCCGATATAGTCTAAATGAATACATTATACATTACCCAGCATACACGGCTGTACGTTGTTTCAACGTCAAAACAACGTTGTTTCAACGTCAGAAAGAGTGTAGAAGAGTATAGTCAAAAATAAATTTAATTTAATTTGACTGTTCACCAACCTCCTTCCCAGGGCTCTTTGCGCGCCTTTTGATGCTTTTGATAAATAGACGAAGAATAGCACCGATGATACCTCTGAGAGCGAAGTTGGACTGTACACCAATATCATATTTGTCAAGTTTTCTGATATCTAACCGGGTGTGGCTAGTCGCAAAATTAATCTTTTTACGTAATTCTAATTTTCATAAATCTTTATGCGAAACTCCATTAAACGCCAGCGCAGCGTTAGTCAGGATTCTTAGACTTTCAGATTACATAATGGTTGAAGTGCCTTAAGCACGTATTGAATGTTATGAAACTAAAAAAAATATTTGAAAATCACGTTTCCCTTATCAAACAGCGTTTAAAATTAATAAGTTTTACATCCGCTACCTTTTCCTGTTTACCTCTTCCAGTCTTCGTTCTACAATTATAATTGTAGACTAGGTATTAGTCGGTTTTGATAAAATCATACAGCTAGGAAGATAACCACAGATCGAAAATTAAAACACACAATTTTTCTTCCTTTACCCGTACTCTCCTCCCATGCCGCCCTATTCCGCCCCTTAATAAAATAATCTCGGGATTTTCTCAATCTTCTTTTAAAAATTTTGCAGGCTAGTTTACTAGTCTACAATAATTGTCATAATCTCGAAAAGTAATTCACTCTTCTACTTGATATATGCAAGATATTTTTGGCCTCCTTTCCAATGCAAAATGGCCGTGATGCTTTGACGTTTTTTCAACGTTCTTTCAACGTCCAAATAACGTTCTGACGTTAAAACAACGTTCTGTGTCTGCTGGAATGCGCAAAGGTTTTTTTTGCATGGTAGAACAAAATTTAGCGAAATAAATTTCCGTTTTTTAAACAATTAAAAGCTGACTGTGCCTCGAGCACGTATCAGAAGTGACGAAAATATAATAAACACGAAACAAATTTACAATCTAATTTTCTTAGAAAAAATTTTGTTCATGTGTGACGCATAGTTGATTACGTCTGTAATGTTAGTTATTTAGCAGGAAAGTACATATTTTGGAAGTATGGCGGTTGTGGGCATTGTTTGTTTTGGCGTAACCAGGACGAAAGGTTGATGAGAAATTATTTAAAACGTATTTAAATAAAAGTTTATTAATTAGAGTTTTAAAACTTTGACTAAAGCCGATGTGTTGGTTATTAGGCCATATTCCAAGTCAGCAGCCCGTCAGCAGTGCAAAGCAAGAACGTTGATGCCAGTTGCATTGCATTATAAATTTGTCTTTAAGCTAAGTGTTTTGGCTATTAAAAGGCAAAGCTTTCACCGTGAGTGAAAGTTTTTGGAAAGCAAAGTTTCATTACCAAAGATTAACCCTTTTTAACTGTCAGGGTAATTTTTGGTTGCTTTTCGATAAAATTAACTAGATCAAACTCATATCTCCTGAACCATAAAGTGGGGCGCAAACCGGGCAACATTTTGACACCAACATTTCGACCAACATCCACTTACCAACAAGTTGGCTAACAATGTTTGCCGGTTTGCAATGGGTGCCAACATTGGAAACAAAAGAAAAAACTCTCAAAAAAATGTTGGTCAGTGGATGTTAGTCGGAATGTTGGCCAGTTTACAGAGGCCTTAAAGTTCCTTAGAACTCGGTATGTGAGAGGTGCACCGAAGCACGTTTTGCCGATTGCAAGTTTTCCTAATTAAACCATATGTCTTATAACAGACTTGAATGAAGAGCGGAAAACAAAGATTCGATAATGGCAAATATAAATCAATCTAATTACCGACAGTTCTTTTATCTTCTAGAAATAGAAATTTGAAAGCAATACAGAGTAGGCGGAGTCAAAGTTCATCAAAATTTAATCCAAAAAGGAACTTGCGCATCTTCCATCTTACGCAATTCAAACATTCCATGTAATTGAAAATGTGTTTGGAAAAAGAAACTTGGAAAGGCTTAATCAGCATTCTCCCTGTTCCTGATTCAGAAAACTTTTATGTCCATAGGCACGGAACGTTGTTTTAACGTCAGAATTGTATGGTCTTTAAAAAAATGTCTCAAAATGACTCCTTTTAAGCAAGTAAAGTTAAAAAACATACTAAAAACATTTTGATGGCAAGATCTCAGAAAAAGGAAAAATATTTGAAAGACTCCTCTGGTCACAGTGTCTAATAAAAATGGTGCCATGACTAAACATGTTAAGGTGACAAAAGCATTTTAGGACTGGGATCAAGGTTGATTTTGTGTCTTCAAAGGCAAATTATCCCAACTTCGGTCCCAAGACTAAACATGTAGGCACACAACGTTATTCCAACATTGTTCCAACGTCCAAATAACGTTCCGACGTTGGAAATAACGTTCTGATGTTGGAACAACGTTATTTCAACGTTGAACAACGTTCCGATTCTGCTGGGTTGACGCACATCTTGCAAATTATAATGATAAACCAACGCCAATTAAATTGTTTTAAAAAAACTTCAAGAAGCCACATACAACCACTGTGGTTAAGGCGAATTACTAATATTTATAATTTTTTTTCTAGCCACATTTACGTACGCAAATAATTTAAAAAATTTTAATAAATTTCCGGAAATATTAACGACGATTCTTTAATTACTACTAAAGTTTGTGATGTACCAAAAATGATATTCGCTCTGTCAGAATACATATAAGGACAACGTCGTCAGAGTTCTGCCAAGGGCCCCTTTATTGTCCTTTTCTCATCACGCTATACTAAACAAACCCAAATGAATTGATCATTTAAAAGAGCTACTCAGTTAAAACTACTGCCATAACTTGAAATAACAAGTCGAGACAATGTTTCTTTGGAAAATTGGAAATTTAGATATTTTAACATTTTAATTTGTTTTCAGCACCGAAGACACGAAATTAATATGTTTATATCCAAGGATCCCATGGGTCAACGAGTCAGAAAATTGCTCTTGGGGCCTATAGTCTCCTATAGCTACGGCACTGTTACTTTTAGTATTTTCAACAAATTCAAATTAGATAACTTCGTACAGGATAAAAATAAAATGAATGGCAATAAATGTCATTTAAGTGCTGTCTTAATGCATCTAAAAAGCAGTGGTTTCGTGAAAAAGTGCACGAATCATTCTAATACGAATTCTTAAATTTTTTTTATTGCAAATGTTGCGAGGTCAATCAGGTCATATTGAATCTTTCGTTTTCACTCCGATATCATTGAAATTTTAATCCATTGCAATCTAAATCGTTTATCTTTCACATCTTCTCTGACTTACCATCTAGAATCATCAAACTAAGTTACATTTTGAAAACTAAGGGTGTCTTTACACTCATCCAAAGTTGTCCCGGTATCTAGTCAAATAGTGATTACATGTTTCGCCGGGATGAAATCTCCCCCTCTGGAAAAGCATTACCCTTTCATCAAATCCAGTGGGTTTAAAAGTTTTGACTTTCACAAAGACAAGAGTATTCGAAAAAAACATAGTTCTTTAGAATTTCGATATCAACAGCAGTAAGATAGGGGGTATACTGGGTTACGGTTTATTTCCCTAAAAATAAAACAAGAGCCACAAAAATGCGGATAAATATTTCCTAGGTAAAAAAGCTGCAAAAGCCACAAAACAATATTCAACGAATGAGTGAGCGAGTCCCGATGTTACTTTCGTTTTTTCACCTAATTTTTTACGCTAGAAAACGAACGAGGCGAGTACGGGGAACGATATCCAGATCCGCGCATCAAAGGAAAAGAACTTGTTTTAACACCCCTATAGGTAGGGAAGTGTTAATCACGAAGAATAAATTCATCGCTTTCTTCTGCCCTGTTTGACCTCGAAGCCTTATGTTCTTATATACTTTGTTCTTATAAAAAACATGTATTTAAACATTTCCGCGATTGATAGTTTTTGTAAGGGCGGAAATGCGGCCGCTCAAATTTGAAGGAAAACGCGAGAAGAATGAGCGCCCCCCGCAACACGCTAAACCGTGAGCGTATTGAGGCGGAATTGATGGGGCGGCATATTTTTGACCGTACGGAAGAATATGAAAAAGAAGAAAAAGGAGAAAAGCCGTTTCAACAAATATTCCCCTATAGGTAGGGAAATATTTAATTACCTTTATTTGTTTACGCTGAACTCGGAACGTATAAGTCGTTTTCTTCAACATTTTTGTTTGATTATTAGAGTTGTACCAACTTACCAATATACAATTTGTCACATATGTTAAACAAAAAATTCTCAAAATAAAATTTCAAATTTCAAATTTCCAGATCAATTAAAACAAACGATATTAAAGATTCCTAACAACTTTCTTCCAACTCTTCACACTACAACAACATGCATCATTGGTGCTAAAAGCAATTATGTTACCAACAACAGAGAGTAGATGAGAATATCATACGAATATTTGGAAAATTTTGATTGGTATCAAAATCCAAGAAAAAATGTGATTGAGTATTTTGTTTTGTCCATTTTGTCAATGTGAAGTGCCTGTCATGCGGATCTGACAGGCATGGTATCGAATTGGTTGCACAGATGGTATAATCATCTTGTGAACAGAAATTTTTTTTTCTCGATGCTTTTTTGTAATATAGATCACGCATGATGTTAGGCAATACCAAGCAGAAACACAACATTATTTTAACGTTGTTTCAACGTCCAAATACCGTTTTGACGTTGAAAAAACGTTGGGTAGCAATGCAATTGTAACCAGAAGTCAGGAATGCTCTCACACGCTAAGTATATAGAATATTATCATATCCTTTGAATTCTTTTGACAAAATAATGACAAATAAGGTGACAATTCAGTCCTAATTTTGTGAATTTTCTTGAATATCAGTAGAATAGTACTCTCTCTAACCTAAGGGTCGAAAAGTTGGAAAACAATTGTCAAAAGTATGAAAAATTTAGTTTTAGTCTCTCTTAGTGTGACAGAAATGTATAATCGCCTTTGGTGAAATCTTAAAATTAAATATTCCAACTTTGCCTGGAGAATATTCATTTACAATCTCTCCGCTACAACAAATTAGCAGTATTTATTGGAAGTTAATGATTAATCTAATCTAGGTATTGGGTTGGTGATCAAGAAAATCAAATATCGAATACAATCAATATCGGAGAGGTAAAAGGTTAACAAGAAAATTGTTATGTCCCACTGACCCCTCTTACAGAGGAAGATGCCCGCTGAGATTCCTTCCTAACGAAGTTTAAATAATATTTTGGAGTTTTGATAAGCGGTATACGTAAATGTCAATCAAAGAGAAATTCCAAAAATATATTTTGATTTGAAAAATAAACATTGAAATACGAGCTAAGTTCAACTTTCTTTTTTCACACACGTCGAATAATTATTAAAGCGAAACAAAAATAAACAGAAAATACTTAAATTCATACATGAAAATCCAACCAGTATTTTTTCCAAAGAATGATCCAAATTTTGCAAATTTGAATAAAAAAACTTTGTAAATCAAAATGACTTTGCCACTATAATTTTTATGATTAATTAAAGATGTAATCAAACATATCTTTGATGCAATAAATGTTTTCCAATGTGGCTCCAGTCCGAAATTAATTTCGGGATCGTTAAAGCTTGCACGTCGTTTATTTTTGGTTAAGTTACATAAAATACACTACAGCTCCCATTGGACAATAAATTACCATATGAAAATAATTACAATGTAAGGATTTCGCAATGCTTACAAAAATGGAAAACATTAATGAGTTTTTAAATCGTGAAATTGACGTCAGTAGTTGGTTGCACTCCATCGTCCATCCTGATATAAGATGAGTCAAGATTTTCAAAATAGATTTATTCGGTCTCCACTGGAATGCAAACCGGCCAACCTTTTGAACATTTTGAACTGACCAACTAGCTGGCTAACAATGTTGGTCGGTTTGCGGTGGGTGCCAACACTTGAAACAAAGGAGAAAAACTCTCGAAAATGATGGTCAGTGGATGTTGGTCGAAATGTTGGCCGGTTTACAGAGGCCTTAAGATCCCCTTTCAGGTTATAAAATGTTCCAGTCTCAATTTACAAAATTACGTCTACTTCCGACACCCTTAGAAAAATAAAACATTTGTATCTCTTTGGATCAAACAGGATTTTGGGACCAAATCAAATGTGTAGATATGTATCCGCGACACAAGCAATTAAGCATTAAACGTAGGAAATTAAAATGTACTTCAATAATTCCGATGAAACAAAATTCCCACAAAATGTTTTTGATGTGGGAAAACTGAAAAAGATTATTTTTCTTTTTGGCAGAATTTCAAAAAAAGTTTTAGAAATGGTAATTAAAGGTCATTAGGAATCCATTAGGAGTCCCAATAAACTTATTTTTAGAATTTTTCTTTTATTTTGAGATAATCTTTTTCGAATTTATTCCTTTGACAAACATATGCAATTTTTCTCGGCATTAAATTCCTCAATTTTCCAAAATACGATTTGAAAATTGTCATCTGATTATTACTAGTACGTAGTAGAAAGAAACTTTAGGTGGTCTGTTTAAATCAAATCCGTCCGGCTGGCGAGTCAAAAGTTAGCTGATAACTTTGAAATTAAATAAAAAAGGAAAACCATCCTATTTTTGGGTAAAAAATTAATTCTAATTCATTCAAATAAAAGTAATCTTAATCGCTAAATGATTAATCAAAATGAAAATCGAATGATGTCATTTGTCTGTCTATTTAAAATCACAATTGGAAAATCACAAGTTTTAACGACCAGCCATAATGACCATTTTATGTCCCTAAGTCGCCATTAATTAGTCGTCGTTTATTGTGATTTTGGGACAAAAACTTTTTTCTTCCAAAAGTACGCAAAGGAAACAATTAAGGAATTATTTGAAAAAAATTCAAAGTACCAAGAAATTGCTACACATTCGGAAACCCAGCTGATAAATCAATCATTAAAATTTTCCTATTGCGAAATTTCAAAAAAATCTCTTTTGCTGAAAAGGAAATTGACAGACAGACTTATGTTTTATTTTGTTCTTTTAGTGCAGATTTCCCAAATTTGTGGTAAAGGATTATTTCTTCAAATTTCCGAACCGCGATTTTTTCAAATTTCCGAACCGCGATTTCTTCGGATTTCATTTTAACCATTTTTTTAACTCCTGTAGATTAAGTAGCAACACAATTGCTAATTATTGGGACCGGATTCAAGACTAGCTGTTTCAACCATTAAGAAACAAGAGAGAAAAAAAGAGTTGGTACTCTCTCTATTTCGACATTTCGAAGCTCTTTAATTCGATCAGATTTGTCATCCTTTAGCACTAAGTATGCTAGTGTGTTAGTTAAAGTTTAACCGATAGAGAACGTTTTCTTCCAAAAATTAACGATCTCCAGTCTTTTGGTCATAGCTCAAAACCCTTTACTTTTAAACCAAAATGCTTCAAATTTTTTAGAACGCTAGGAGCAAGCACTTTTCAGTGTGACCAAAAGACTTTACTATAGAAAGTTAATACTTTGATCAAAGTCTGACTTTGAAGTTTGAAATTCATTAAAAAAATGACAAAATATTGAAGATTTTCAAGAAATACAGCAATTGCAAAATCGCAAGACGTTTTATCAACGTTGTTCAAAGACGTTAAAACAACTTCTTACGTCTACTGGGAAAGTGGAAAGAGAACTTACCGGAATTTTCCAAACTTTGAAATCATCTTTTCCTCCTGTGTTCATTTCAGTCAAAAAAATAAAAAACAACAACCTCAGGTGACCTCAGATACCAAATCACATCAAACTCTGCAGCGATGCACCACGACTACTAGCTTTACCTACTTATAATACTGCAGCTTCACTTTCTGCAAACGTATCAATCTTTCACAAACTTTCACGAAGACTTATGACAGCAAATCAACGCATTTTGATTACAAGTCAGCCATATAAGGGTATCATTAACCGCAATTATTATCATCCTGGTATCCTCAATATATCTCAAATTCCACAAATCTTTAAAACTCACAGGTATTCCACCAAAAGATGGAGAGCAACCTTTTTTTCTGAACTTCTATATTCGGAAACTAAACTTCTCCATCGTATAGGGAATTAATCTCTAAATATTTCTCATAAAAAATATTATCGAAAATGCACATGTTTCCGAGAGGAAACTTCGAAACTAATCTTTTATGGTTTCTTAATCGGCTGACAAAGTTGACAGGTCCCTTCCAATGGTTTCGGATACATTTAAGAAGATCATTAAAGCACAACCTAGTTGTAGTTTGTCGGATGTCGGATTACACAGAATTTCACCAAATCTGTATAGAACAGACTCGTTAAAAAATGTCTGATTTTGGATTTCAAATTTGCCGTGTATTAGTCACCACGAAAAAACGTAGACTTTAGAAATATTTTTACGCAATTAAATGCCTCGAAAGTCTGGCATATAGCAACAAGAGTAACCTTCACTTTTGGTGTTGGTTTCAAGTCCCTGACATCTAATAAAAGGCATCGTTGCGGTGACACAATTGACAGACTATTACTTGGCTGTCTTGTTAAGTCTCTCTATGATATGTTTTTGTTTGTCTAAAAACTAGGGCTTTGGTTCATAGGAATGACGTTTATGAAACCGAATGGTCAGGTTACTGGCTTTGTATTTTGACAGGTGAAAATTCTTAGTTATAGCAAGTCAAAACTCAATGTGTTACATGCGATACAGTGCAAAATATTCTGGGTCACGCATCACGGTCCAGAATTGTCAAATCTTTTGACATCACACAATCACGCCAAAAGGTCTTCACAATCAAGACATCGAGCCAGAAGAAAAAACTAACTCACATAACTTTCAGTTATGCAAAAATATGCTCCGAATACCTTTTTTTGCTAAATAAAAGAAAATAATAATGCGCTCACCATCCTATTTTCCATAATAAATCTTCCAATTTGAGACTACTTGAATAAAAGAGACAAATTTTTGTCTCGATGCTTCGTTCTCCAAACTCGTTTAAGTGACTTTAATACGGAAAACTTGATCAAATTGGCAGGGCCACAACTATTTAATTAAAAGTGAAATCTGCGCGCAACGACGAAAAGGTCAGAAGAAGACTTTCAGCTCAAACTGCTACCAGAAACCACACTCTTTATAATTTCAACTCTTACATCATTAAGAGTAATTTATAAATGCGACATAATTACATTAAATGTCTACTTGTTCAAAGTTTGAACCATTTGTTTCAACTTCAAATGCACTTTACCTTCGGTGCCTTTATAGCTTCATAATTACATAATGACAATAGGGGGAGGTGGGTAGCCAATGTAAAGTAATGTTTCATAAAAACCTCAGCCCTTCTTAAAATATGCACGGTCATTGCCGAACGCTGATTATTTTTTTTCGGTTTTCACTTATCAGAATTTCTTGTTTCCTTTTAATTAATCACTAAACTATTGCACAACGTTTGACATGGCATTTTGCATGGCAAATGTACATTTCATCTCCACTTTTTACGTGAATAACCCAGTAATTTATAAAAGTCTTACGAGCCGCCTCAGCTATCTATAAACTGAACATGGAGCTCAGTACCTCATATCCCTTATTTAAGCCTAGTACTCACTTGTGATCAAAATCGTGTCTAAGTGCGTTTAAGTGCGTCCAATGAACACCAATGACGAAAACTAACTTCAGTAAAATTTTCATAACGTGGTTTAGCATATTTTACATTACAGTTACAGTTAGCCCGATGGCAACATTTATGCTCAATCTAAGTCCTGTTTTTGGGGGTCGTAGTAGTAGTAAGTAAGTTTGCGACCGCAGTTGAGGGCGACCCGAAGGCTCCCTTTACAATAGCTATCTACCCGAAGGTCCCTCCCCTCCCGCCACTCCTTTCTCTGGATTTTTCCACTTACCCTCCCTATAATCCCTTAATGCTGAGTGCCAAGCAGGACATCAGCGAATACCGGTTTTTAATTCTTTGTTCTGACCCGACTGGGGGTTGAACCCACAACCTTCAGAACAGGAGGCGAATACTCAAACCACTCGGCCACCGTCGTGGGATCACATTTGAAGGGTTTTTCATGATGCTTAACTATCAATTTAACATTTTATTGTCCCTTAGGAATACAAATCGATGTGTAAGTGTCTTGAAATTGAGATCAATAATAATTTCGAGGAATGTGTATAGACTGTTCTGGAGTCTGTAGTTATACCTGGCTACTAAAACAATATTGTACCAGTGCAAAATAATGTATATGGCCATTCAATTTGCAACAAACAAAAGTTAAATAATTTATCATTAATTTGGTAATTTTGGCAAAGGACTAGCCACAGATAAACGGACTACGCTACGGTTTTTCTTTCCACAAGGAAGTTTAGAAAGTGCAAATTCAATTCCCACGCTGATAGTAGGGGAGGGGGATGTTTGCCGAAATTTTCTCTGACAGGTCAAAGATATGCTTCTGTTAAAGGTATCAAAGAGGGGAGACTAATTCTAATTAAGTATAATACTCCTTTAAATGTCATTAAATTTTTTTGTGATATAGTGAGAGCCGCGAAACGAATCCTTGTAGAGCTGCGTAATTTCGTTCAAGCAAAGTTAGACCGGATAATTTAAAAGTTATGTAAAAAATTGAAAATTGCATCCCACAAAGTCCCACGCCAAAAGAAAATAATAATATTTTTCAGAGACCTTACTTTTTTCTTCTACATGTAGGATAGAGGCCATTAATTGTTGTTTTTTTTAATTAGTCAATTTAGTCATAACACGTATAACATAGAGCAGGCAGATACGCTAAGTAACTTAGTCCTTTCATATATGGTCCTTTAATCACCTGGTTATTCAGCAAAGTGGTGGATAAAGAAGGTTTTCAAAGATTTTGACGTAGAGTGTTGTTTTTGCTCAATCCTTTATTTGGAAGTCAAAAATTTTCGAGTACGTTCTGTACGCGGAGAAATTCTCCTAAAAGTTGGCCGAGTTTTATTCTGTATTGACATACATTAAAATTATTAACCGTTTTCAACCGTGATTAGAATAAACCTCATAAGATTCGACTTTTTGTCACATGATTAAAAATAATAAGCTAAAGAGAAACAAGTCATCTGCGACATTGTCTGTATATATGAAACTATTTTCTGTAAGTACCCTTATGATGACTAACAAAAAACAAAACAGTCTTGTCCAACTTTCCAAGTGATTGATTGGGTGATCTCTTACCTACAGGCACAGAAAGTCGTTCAAACGTCGGAACGGTATTGTATTTAACGTTAACAGTACGCGCAATATTTTATTAAAACGCATTATACTTCAAATCAATTGATTATTGAACATCAATTGCAATAATAAGTTTAAAACTTTTAGGAAATTTTTCTAATAATGAAACCCAGCAGACGCAAGGCGTTTTTTCAACGTTTTTTTAACGCCTTTACAACGTTTTAATGTCGAAAAGACGCCTTTAAAATAACGTTGAAAAAGACGTCTTGTGTCTGGTGGTGGGAACGAATCAGGAAAATTAAAAGTACGGAAATGTCCTCACGAAAGTTCTTTGATTAGTCAATGCTAGTGCATTTTCAGTGTGGCTGCTCTTTGTATTTCTTAGTTTGTTTTTTTAATGAGGGAGGACATCCAATTTTCCTCTGGAGTGACCAGTGGGGTGGATCCCACCGGCATCAGGTGGGAGACAGGAGTGTAACGGTGCAACCAAAGTAAAAATATAAGCGATGTCATGGGTCAAATAATTCACTTACCTTTCCCGATAATAGCCACCAAAATCGCAATATAAACCGAATTTAAAATCAACTTTGATGCAAAGTCTCTCGTGTATAATAAAAGTGTTCTTCCAATAAATTGAAGCTAATTGCTTAAAACGCAATTTTAATTAACTGTGTGGTGCAAAAATGCCAAGTAAAATATATACACAACCCAAACGAAAAACAATTTATCGGGTGGTAAACTAGAATTGTTTCTTCACTTGTGGTGCTTCTAGATCTCCAAGAATTACCAAAGCTTTCATCAACTTTCTTAAAACGAAAGTTCTATGATTACTGCTTAGTGGAGATAATGTATTTAATTTTCGATGTAATCAATATGATTAATTTTACGATATTTCTTCCAAATAAATGTTTGCCGTTTCGAACCTCGTTAATGAACCATTTAAAAGTAATTAAAATCTTCGAAACTTTGTTTTGTTTCTTTCTTATGACGGGGCTCAACACGATCAACGCGTGGCTCATCCGTCTTATCACATGAAATCAGTATCGCAAAAATGTTTAAAATAAAAAATTAAGTCTCGAGAGAGAGTGTTTGAAACTAATTTATAGGTGATTCACTTCCTTCATCATTAATTAAAACAATGGGTCATAACAATGGGAGACAATAGGATCAATTCTCCTTATAAGGCTATTAAAGTAAACTGACTTTAAAACGATGACCTCATCGCTTAAATAAATAGGTGTTTTTTCTTACATTAAAGCTCAAAACCTTTTTTACAACTTTTTGTATTTCATAATGTCTAGTCTTGTCCTGTCGTGTGTACTTTTTATTAAAAATGTGTATTATTTGATATAGCATTCATTAAGCTTTTTATGTACACAGTATGTGATATTTCTGGCACCCGAGACTTCATTGACTTTGAATCATGCATATTTGTTTTTTCAAATTAAGGCAGGCTTCGGATGTTCTTAACTTTTTTGGAATAGAAGCCTTAAAATGTTCTCAATATGTTCTTGATTTTACTGAAAAAGAGTTTTTCAGAAATTATCATCAAAAAGCCTAACAGATTCTTAGCATGTTCTTAAACATTTCGGCTTTGGAAGCCTTATATTCCTATATAGTTTGTTCTTATATATAAAAGAGAACATGTATATAATTTTTGTCAATTAGTTTGGTCTGTCAATATTAGCTTTTGGGATGCAGTAATGTTTACTTATCTATTTAGTTTTATTTACTTTGTATTAAGTTACAAACTTGTTGTCCTTGAGATTGAGTAACACTTGTGAACAGACAAACTACGTTAAAGAATTTGATATGAAGTACATATCAGAATTTAGTATACTCGTTGTCAGAATTTAGTGATAATCCAATAAGTAAAGTGAAAGGAAAGGAGAGAGAAAGAAAGCATTAATTATCCATTCTTCGCCACAGAAAGTCACGTGATATACTTTTCAACCAATAAGTTTTAATCATTGCGAGGGGAAAACAAACACTATGGTTTAACTCACTAAAAGATTTTGTTTACTAATTACTGAAACACACAATGAAACTTTGGTAAGTGTGAATAATAATCTGCAAGGCTTCACTTAATTTAAATTTCAGGATGTACAGTAGTGATCCTATACATCAATGCGTAAAAGTATTCTTAAATTACATGTGCCATCATCCTGTGCGAAACACGTTGTCAAAAATACAAGACATGACATCACAGTGTCAGAGGCGGACACAGATAAAGTACTCAAAATCTTTGATGGAGAGTTTGACATCCATATAAGGAACATTAACGAAAGTAATACTCTCCATCATGAGTTCTTAATGTTGACATGATATATAATTTTGGAATAGAAAGAAAGAAAAAAATATAGAAAATGAAATAGATCTATCAAAGTGACATTTAAGCTGGATTATGAGGTTTTTGGGTGCAACCTAAGTCAATTTCAAATATGATTGATAGACCAAACATTAATATGGAGATCAGCTGACATTATGTATCATTATCATATCAACCTCTTCAGGGTTTGTGCTTGTGGGCAGTTATAAAAATAATAAATAAAATTCAAACCTTGTGTGTGTGGGAAAACTATACTATGTTTATTCTTTTAAAGTCTTAAAGGCCTCAAATAAATTCAAATTGATTTATATGTCAAAAGTTTCCCCATAACTTAGTGTTATCAAGGCATGCTCATCAGTTTAAACAAAGAATTTTGATTTTATTTACTAGAGGGCTACTAAGATAGCAAAACATTTGATTAAGAAATTTAAAAATTTAGAAAATTTTCATTGGGGCTTGATTTGAAATTTGACCTTACCAGGAAAAGTAATCAATCGTAGACGAAAGCTACCGACTAAAAATTGTAAAAAAATGTTGCAAATATTTTACCCAGAGGAAATTATGTCAAGTAGTTTTCTTTTAATAGAATTATCCTTTTAAAATGCCATGTGATACCTCTCTTATAGCTTAATCCACTTTATCTGTCATTTTTAAATGGATGAAAAATTTGTCGAGTAAAGCTGTCTATACCAGCTATCAAAAGCTTGACAAAGATTAAAATAATTTTCCCAGGAATTAAGTGCCTAACCTGATAAACATATTAAGATAGTAGATTTTCTATCGCCTACCGCTACCCTGAATATCTAAAGACGAATTTAATAGAAAATATTGAATAAATCCAAACTTTTTTGTTAACGTCCAAATAACGTTCTTCTGACAACGTCTGGTGTCTATACTGGAACATCTGGTTAATAAGTGTCTAATAGACTTTACCGCCATTAATCGCAAAAGTTACATCATCATACCGATATGTCCAATGTAAAAGTCCCTACTGATAACAAAAATTACTGTTTCATGCTTGCTCATTTAATCTATACGCCGCAATTAAATAATTACATAAAGGCTATTGCAATTTCAGTTTCCAATGCTACAAAATTGATGATTTTTTATTAAAGATTGAAACTAAATTAAATGCCTACGCAGCTTTAGTATGATTTAAGTGTGGAAAGCGAAATCAGCTGATCATGCTGTTTGCTAGATGAGCTTGCAAGAAGATGCATTTTTTTCTAATATTTATTTCAATCAGGCACAGAACGTTGTTTTAACGTCCGCTGTTTTAACGTCAAAACAACATTGCTCCAACGTCAGAACGTTATTTGGACGTTGAAACAACATTGCTCCAACGTCAGAACGTTATTTGGACGTTGAAACAATGGTTGGATTAGCGTTGTGTGTCTGCTTTTCTGCAGTCATATTAAAGGCCATAAATAACGCAAACACTTTTAAAGAATAACTTTATAAAATTGAAAACTCTGAAATTCTGTTTTCATTGAAATTTGCACCTTTTTTTAAATTTTGTAGTTGTAATTTTTTATTAATTTTAGCCTCTTCGTTAACAAAATATTATCAAACTTTTTAACTGATATTCCTGATTCGAAACTCATTGTAGGGATTGTACTGTGTCTGCAAACCAACGCAATGATGCTTTTATTGAGCTAGCGAAAAATTAATTAAAATTCGACCCTACCACGTCTGATAAGGCTAGTGTTTTAATTCAGGAATAACTTATATCAGCTGGAGAACTGCTGGTGTTTTGCCATTCTATGAACAGCCATACCCCAGTAGAGACACGGCGTTGTTCTAACATTGTTTTAACGTCCAACCACATCGTTGAGACGTTGAAACAACGTTTTATGCCTGCTGGAGAGGGGTGATTAGGTGTTAGCTTCTTTCCCTAGCCCTTATCACATTTTTTATTTCCGATTACATCAGATTCTAAACTAGTTAACGGTTTTAGGCCGCCATCCTAAAGAAAACAAATGTAAACCCACGCTTAAAAATAGTTTCACTTCCAAAAGTTTATTTTCAGTCATATCATTAATAAAGTGAAATGTTTTCGAAAACATTGAAATATCAACATTGGAGACTAGCAAAAAGACAAAAATGATGTCATCTTTGTGTTTAGAGTTTTATTTTTGTTAACAGATTGTTTAGAATGCGGTAAGGATGATTCATAATCAGCAAGTTAAACTTTCATCTCATTTACTTAACAATTAAAATCGAAAACCCATAGAGTGTATATAGTCAGTCAGACAGATCTAAATAACCAAGTCATAACAAGTAAAGGGGCCCCAATAAAGGCTGAATGAAATCATCCACACGAGCGGCCCGGCTCCGCACATTTTGAGAAGAGCTATCCCTGAAAACCAATCCTAGCTGGCCCTACAACGGATTAAATTCAGCGGTAGTTTTCAATGACATGTGCTGTTTACTGAGCCTTGATCCTAGCGCTATCAATCAATTTGAGAAATTTTGCAACAAAAGACGTCCTAAAATGTTCGACCGGACCAGAGTTAAGTGGATTTTAAAGCTCTAAAAAAATATACCTAATGACATTATTTCCAGGAATAATAATTGCAACACTAACCATTCATATGATCTATCATTTTTGTACGAAATAGAGTTCTTATTGCGCAAGAGAAGCATATGATGGAAACTGAAACTTTATGGATGATTAATAAGCTAGTGACAAAAAGCTCATCATGAGTTGAAATGTATGATCTGAAATTGAATTGACTGATACAAATAGACATCTGATTAGCTGGTAAACTTTAATTTTAGTATAAACGCTGGGTCTCACCGAGTCTTCCAAAACCACATCATCAGGTCGAGACTTCTTTTAACCCATTTTCATTGTCTGGTGACATCCAATCATGCAATAGTTTGCATTGTGACCCACGGGATATACGGCCCTCAAGGATAGGTTTTTCGAGGTTCTGACAAAGAACTGCACTGTAATGGGTATGAAAATTTGTGAAAATTTTGAAAACCTTTGCTAAAACAGGTAGAAAAAGGCTGAGAAATGTACTGTAAGGGTCCGATTGTGAAACCCATGTGAAACATACGGTAGTTTTGAGATCGAGTGCCCCCTCCTCCCGGGGGAACATACCTCCGAATAAAAAATGACCATTGTGGACGATGATAAGCACCACAATGATATACAAAATAACCGGAAGTTCTCAAGAAATGAAATTTAATGCCAAAAAAGATTGTCAATTATTACAGAAAAGCAACTCCTTTTACTCTCTATTAAATGATCATGGAAAAAGCATTTCCGCTACCTTAGAAAGATTTATCTCACGTTTCTCTCACACTTACGTCACTTAAGTCTTTGCAGACACAGAACGCATTTTTAAACATTGTTCTACCGCCCAAATAATGTCCTGACCTTGGAATAACGTTGTTTGGACGAAAACAACGTTTCGTACCTGCTGGGGCCGTGTCTGTCTGGCGATTTAATTTCAAAAAAGGGACTCCGTGGCTTTCCTGTAGGACTTTATTAAAATTTACTGACCTTCATAAAAACTACAAAGCGCAAAGGTGATTCAAGGCGTCTTGGTATCAAGACCATGCTGTTTGCATAATAAAATTTTAAAAAACTGTAAAATTCTATTATCCTCACCATAGGAGATAAAATCATCTAAGATTTTTTGTCCATTTTTATCCTGCCGATAACATTATTATGTTTGATAAATGACATAATCTATAATCTATATTTTCTATGTCAATAAAGATTAATCAGCAGGCAGTTTGGTGCATCACGAAAATTGTCATTTATTGTGACCCTATTTCCACCCACGCTATGCATGAAATTTGGATCAACTTGTTTGATATAAAACATGATAAAAGTTGTGTTTACTCTTTTACAATTTGAAATGATGTCATCGCATTTAATACTGTGCCTTGTACGGAGAAGCTGAATGGGTCTATACTATGTACTGATAGAGCAGTGTTGGATACAGGATCTTATTCAAGGAGAGTAATTAGTTTCCAAATAAGGTAAAAGGATAATTAGTACACTCTCCTCCATCGGTTATAGCCTACCTGAAGTGTTGTGATAGATAGAAACGCATGCTGGCAGTATGTAGTTATTTTTGTTTTGAGGGTTTAATTTCGGTAAACAACAACCATGTAGAAACAGTGCTCAATATTTTGAGAGTTTACCAAAGAATTCTATACGTTGGCGTTTACAACTGATTGAAGGCGCTAAGAAATTTTGACAGGGAGTGTTGACGTCCATGTGGAAATGGGGTTATCCGTAGCCCCGCTGTTGAGGATATAAAGTATCCAGGGGAGTTTGAAATTTTCCTATGAGATCCAGCGGGTAAGAATTTGAAGACCAAGTATATCCATAAGGGAATTCGAAATTACTAGCACGGATAGGGGAATGGCGTTAAGAAAAATCGACATCCTGAACAAAGGGGGGGGGGGGGGGTATCACATTTTTTATCACCAGGATCCACAAATTAGTTATTATTTTCAAATCACCATCCGCATCATCAAACATCCTATATCCAAATCTTTAAAAAATAATAATAAAATAAGTCACGTAGAAATGCGTCCATAAGCATAAAACACTTAATTACAGGAAATCATTAACAATTCAATGAAAACAGTGGTAAATCTTTTTTTGTAAAGAGGAATATTTTCATATATCCTTCGTTTTTGGAACTTTTTATAAAACTTTTTATAAGCACATAAGCACTTTTTTTCTGGAAAGGCCCAATGCAACGCAAGCACTTTCCTTTAAAAAATGCCCGAGTAACCTTTGTTTACTTCACAAAAGATAAGCCTTATTGAAGCAAGGAGCAGAAAAGTCTTGTTATTGTACTGAGAATCCTGTATCAAACTTTTGATCACCAGGATCCTCAAATTAGTTATTATTTTCAAATCACCATCCGAAACATCCATCATCCTATATCCAAATCTTTCAAAATAATAATAAAATAAGTCACGTAGAAATGCGTTCATAAGCATAAAACAGTAACTTAGAAAGCCAACTAACTTACAGGAAATCCATAACAATGAAAACAGTGGTAAATCTTTTTTAAAAAGAGGAATAATTCTTTGGAATGTCTTATTTGGAGCTCGTTAAACGCTCTAATGATTTCCGGTACAACCTTTCTCAGACAAAAAGATGATATTTCTTTAGATAATTAACTAAATATCATGCATGTATGTTGGCACGTTAAAGTTATACAAGCATTGAATTATTGAATTTTCGTTATCGAGGTCAAAGAGGCTAAAAAGGGCTGCCAGATTCTTTCATTTTATGTTTAAATTCAACAATAATATTCAAGTGAAATTCCAATCTTATTTGGTGATTTTTTTTGGCTTCAAAACTTCAAAAAGCTCAATACAGGCAAAAGCTACCAAACTAACCTGAATTATTGATTCTAATTATAAATGAGTTTTCTGAACCAAAAGTGTCTATTTGGTCTGTAAAATACACACATCTTAAATTTTTTTATTTCCAAGACTTGGGAAAGGAATAGACTTGCATACTTTTCAGTAAAATTAAACAAATTTTAAAGAACAATTTAAGGCTTTAATTTCATAAAAAGTTAAGAACATCCAAAGGCTAAATTTACGACGTTCTATTAAGGAAAAAGAAAGTGTTGAAATCCTTTTCTTGCCGGATTTCTAATAATCTGAAAGCGCACCACGCAGTGCTTCTAAGGGATGCGGCGAATATGAAGATCTGGAAAGGTTGACCAGAAAATATTTACTATTGTGCGTTCGACCTGAGCGCTAATCAAAGTCACGTGACTAGCATATCGGCGAATCTGATTGGCCCGCTTTTTTTCACTTTCGTTTCGGAACTTTTTATAAACCTTTTTTATAAGCACAAAAGCACGTTTTTCTGGTTGGGCCCAATGCAACGCAAATGCTTTCCTTTTAAAAATGTCCGAGACCCCTCTGTTTACTTCACAAAAAATAACCCTTATTGAAGCAAGGAGCAGAAAAGTCTTGTCATTGTACTGAGAATCCTGTATCACACTTTTGATCACCAGCACCAGGGTCCACTAATTAGTTATTATTTTCAAATCACCATTCGCATTATCAAACCTCCTATATACAAATCTTTCAAAATAATAATAACGAAAAGCTACAAAACAGAGGGAGTTTTGTCATAATTGTTCTAGAAACAGCCTGAGGTAACCCCATAATATATTTGGAAGCTTTACTAGTCACGACTTATCAAATTTACATCAAATAGGGCATAAAGGAAAATACGTACACGAAAAGTTACATTTCACCAAGCTTAAACCTAAATATTCTTCAGAACAATCAAAGAGATGACTTGAAACAACAGCATACACGTTTTTTATATAAGAACAAAGTATATAAGAACATAAGGCTTCGAAAGGTAAAATAATTAAGAACATGTTAAGAACATTCGGAGGCTTCAAGAGTATAGAAATAAGAATTTAACCATTTACAGTAATTCAAG
>JAUJPO010058237.1:0-13734 GCA_032270745.1 Tiaropsis multicirrata
ACAGACAGACAGACAGACAGACAGACAGACAGACAGACAGACAGACAGACAGACAGACAGACAGACAGACAGACATTATCAGATTGTAGCTCAACTGAAGAATACTGAGAATATGATGGTTAAGTTGTGACTGAATAAGAATAAGTTATTCGAAGCAAACATTAAAATTCAGACATCAACAATGATTTTAAAGCTACGATGCGCTACATGAATTTCGGTTAATGTGCGCGCGGGTTTTCTGTTTTTTTTTGTTGCGCCAACCGAGAATAAGTTGCTTGGTTCACCAGGCTAAACAAAATCGTCCTCATTCTAATATTATTTCTGTTGGTAAAGTTTGAATTCATCATATCGTAATCATTTCTGAAGATTACATTAATGAATATCTTTTATAGAATGGAATAAAAACTAGAGGAAAACGGTTTTGAAAACAACATTAGTCTAAACAAGGAACTACAATTTTTATTGTAGTTCCTTGGTCTAAAGTTGCTTATAAAAGTACAATCGCAATACAAACATAACGGAATTCTTCGAGACATTCAATCAATAAAAGTTATTTTAACGAAGTCGTCCCATTTTCTTGACGCGAAGATTATTTTCCCATGCGAACATAACTCGCAACATTTCCAAGCGTCTAATACGATAATGTCAGAAAACGTCATTTTATTAACACATAAAAAAAGATGATATTGTTTCCAAAACTATTTTAACATCGACATACTATGTCAAATAAACGATCCCTTGTACGATAATACAGACACGTATCAAATCAAAAAGCACAGGAAAGTCGTACCAAAGGTTGATTAAATGAAATGATTAAGAAATAATATTGTATGCTTATAAAGAATTATCCCTAGAGTTTACAATCAACTGAAACATTCCCAAGCTCTTATTCTAAAAAATAATATATTGGTTTTAGCCTAAATAAAGTATACTATGGAATTGAGTAATGATTTTGTCTCATTTATTCCAGCTTTATTAGAAAAGAACATGCAGAACAAAAATAAGGCTAAAGCGAGGAAATCAAACTAGAAAAATAAGAAAGGGGTCTATCTATAATATCGGGAAGGATTTTCGTTGAAGATAAAAATGGTTCCAAACTTTTAAATTACCTTCACCATCTTCGAGTCAGAATCTTCTTGAAAAGATGGTCCATCCTGCAGAAGCCCATTCAGAGCGATTAAAGGCGTTAAGCCTATGTTTTTACTCTTGGCTGCTTGTTTGAATTTCAACGAAACTAAAACTGCAGGGCCGGAGTTGCGACGGGTTTTCGTCTGCACTGAAAACCCACTAGAAGCCATTTCTCAAAAATAATTGCAATTTTTCTTGTAGCAGTATCTGTCTGATTCGCAATGACAAAAAATATTAAAATTACAAACAGCAAAAGCTTTCTCAGTGCTTTCATTTGATCGAAGCGAAGCGATTCGAAATATAGAAATACTTTTCTCCCAAGTACCTTTTCCGCAAAGTTTGTGTTCGGGCAATAGATTATTTTTGAAGTGCTTGAAAATAATCCATCAAAACACTATTCCTAACGGATTAAATCGAAAGTTCAACAACAACAAAAAACAAGCCCACACAAATACTTTATGAAAGAAAGTTAAACCTTACAAAAACCTTTTATATCTAAAAATACAACCAATGAAATAACTGGAAATATTGCCCTAGGGACACTCATTGGGGACACAAAGTCTTAAACGGTTAAGCTACCACAATCAACCCCTTACAAAAAGAATTATATGAATTTAACAGCGAAAATATTTCACATATTTGAGGGTTTTCATCAACTTAAAATATTCGCTCTCAACAAATTTGCCAACAACTCCTACACAATAAGACAAACTGCAAAAACACAACAAATGGATGAGCCTGTGCAACAAGCATAAACAACAACCCCCGTATTCATCATCGAAATAACAAGTCAGCCTTTTTGAATAGACACTTTTTTTATAAAAAAAATTTGACACAGTCCCACGATTTCAAAGTAATACAAAGCGAGGTTGAAAGCTATCACAGAGTAAAAAAGATTCTTTTAAAACAATTCACAAGAACAAAATGGAAAGTTTATTAAAAGGAATTTAGGTTTATCAATTAACGCCGTGAGAGCAACAGCGGCAAAATCAATCCATCCAACCACTTTCTTTCTCAGTGAAATAATCAAAGTCTCATAATTTTTTAAAAGAACTTATTTTCAGACACAATAATTTTCTTGAATATTTTTTACCTCTCGTGCTGCTTAAATAAATTCTGCAGAGAGTCCAAATTCACTTTTACGCTAAATAAAACATTGCATTGGTCTAAAAATGGTACCAAAATATGGAATAAAGCAAAATAAAGGTAATTTTTATCATTATAAAATGTAGGTCGGGAAACAACATTATTATCGTTTTATTTTATTTGTGAGACTTAGAGAAAACGTAAAGTCGACAGCTGGCAAGTACCATTTTTGAAGAAGTTCCCCTCCAGGCCAAAGACATGCTAAAAGAGAAACACGAAAAAAAAATCGGAGGACATCAAACTGTTCCCTACGTCTTATAGATGACATTCTACAGTACAACCTTTGTTTTGTACAGAAAATCATAATTTTTACCTCTACGGGTTCATCTTCCATTTGGTCCATATCACCAAAATGTCGCGTTTCTGAAAAACCGCCACCGCCATATCCACCACCATCATCCATATTTCTTTCTTTTAGTTGGTTGGTGATCAGTATTAACAAATATCAAACCAGGAAGTTTATTTTTCTCCTTCAAATTTCTGTAACGTTTGCGAATAGCATATAGTTCGTAAACTTTTAGCTCATGGTCATGCTTTTTTAAACAATTTTGATAAGAATATGTTGCCAAAAAGTACTTTTTGTTACCATTTATATTCGTTTTATACGGTTCAAAAAATTCGAAACCTTAAATAATCCAATCTTAAATGATCCAATCTGTAAATGCCACACATAAACTTCTTTATACTTTCTTCAAAGTATTCGTTATAACATTATGATATCATAACATAATAATTTGAAAATCTTCCACTCACACGAAAAAAAAGTTTCGAAGAGAAAACCGAGCTAACAGAGATAGAATATCACATATATTTTTATTGATTTTGTGAAAACACAGTTGCTAGAGACCCAAGCCAAAAGTGATTACATCTTCAATCTTGATACAGAATTTCGATTGCGGGATTAAAGTGGTTAAAACAGAATAAATAATAAATCAGGCCATGAATACTAAAGATTTTTAAGTTCGATAAATCCACCGTGTGTTTAGTTCCCTAGCGTGAGAAATATCTATGGTCCTATTCATCTC
This sequence comes from Tiaropsis multicirrata, assembly GCA_032270745.1. Classification (NCBI taxonomy): domain Eukaryota; kingdom Metazoa; phylum Cnidaria; class Hydrozoa; order Leptothecata; family Tiaropsidae; genus Tiaropsis; species Tiaropsis multicirrata. The sequence continues at coordinate 3,300 of JAUJPO010058237.1, forward strand.
AAACAGTTTCAATTGAAACCAAATATCAATCAATCATGTATAGGATTTGACATAGAACAAATAAGCGAGAAAGGGCAGACATTGCGTCACTAAATATTTAGTCTCATGATTATAGCAAGAAGATGCGAAATTCTTACACATCTAATTTTTTGGCGAAAAAAAAACTTTGCTTTTTTAGATTGAAATTCAATAAAGTTAGGTATTCAGATTTAGTTCCTATCGTGCTTCCAAACCCTAGAAATGCTACGACTCGCTGGTAATCAAATTTTTTTACAAAAATGTCTTTATGCACAATGCACAATGTACGAATTTAATTCCTAAAATAGATTTGACCCCAACCAAAAATAAAAAATCCATTCAAACCCTCCTGAAATATTATTTGTTCGTTGGAAAAGAAGCTAATTGATGACCCAGTCAATCAGCTCCTCCCTCATGAGATTTTCACATGAACAAAGAAGGGATTTCACCAAGTCAAGGTCAAGGAGAAAATGAAAAAAAACTAATGACATCATTACATGATGACAAAACAATGACAACATTAAAATGAAAAAACCTACGGAGAGGTTTTGCTTTTTCGAGAAAGACCTTAGAAGAAAAGTTGGAAAGTATTTACGAAGAGAATTTCTTTTTGCAACTCGCCAATCCCCCCTGAAAAAAACCTATCCCCCAGCTAGATAGGGTTATCTCTCCTGAAATTGGAATTAAAGTTTCTACCTCTCCCTAACTGAGAATTTTTGAATTTGCTAACCCAATATATCCTGTATTCTACTAGTCTGATTTGCAGACCCATACTAAAACCGTTGTACGTATAAGAAGCACGTTTCGTTAGAGGATGAGGGCAGCCTAGTATTCTACCCTTCGACCATGTAACAATATTATCATATCGAGTTTGTTCGTTTTGACGCCGGTCAATATTTTACGGTATATATTACCCTTTCAGGGTTTGAAGTAGATCTCATTAAATATTTCTTCTTACCGAGCTACGGTGAGTGAGAACATTAAACTTTCCACTGCGGTGGACCCTTTTGAGTAAAGTTTTCACTAGGGTTGCCAGTGTGGCGGATTCCAGTGGGTCACAAACACAAGGGGGTTATAGAAAGTCTAAGAAGAAAGAATGGGACTATTGCTCTTCGAAAGTGGCTACGAAGTTGGCAAAAACTTCACAAAAAAAAAGATGTGTTGCAAGATTTTGAACAAAAAGCGATTGTAGAGATGCTTTGAGCTTTGATTTAATGAAATTATAAATCTCTCCGAGCCTCAACCAAAATTTTGATGTTCTTATAAAAAAAAACGTGTACTCCAAAAGCCTTTCCAGGTGAAAATCCCTGACAAAGCAAAAAGAACATTTAGGCAGCTTTACCGTTTAAAGTTTTTATCTCTTCATTCATGATTATTATACTTCATTCGTCGTTGAGTGTATACGAGTTTTTCCAAAAATCTAAAGTTCCACAAAAATTGTGTCTATCTTTTTAATCACAACAAACACACAATACATTTGTTAAGATGCTCTAACATCAATATTTTGTGCATCAAAAAACAAGTCACGAAAAGTTACAACTGACAAAGTATCCCTACAGAAAACAGGACACGTCAAAGAAAAACGTAAAGGATGTGGTAAAAATTTGAAACTACTCTCGACCAAAAATAAAACACAATCTTCATTTGAATAATAACTGGGCAATTAATTTCAAGAACAGGCAAACCTCCAAAATAAGTTCAAAAAAGCTTAAAAAATACACAAGCCAAAACAGCCTTTCTTCACAAAATTATCTCGTTCGTCTTCTTTCAATGAAATGACGCAGATTTTAAGTTTGGGCACCATTTCTTCTCGAATCATTATCCAAGTGACGACGCACCAAAAAATTGCGGAGAAAAAACTGACGGCACATCAAAGAAACAACCTTTCGGCAGATCTTCTCGCAGGAGAACCACTAGGGTTAACCAACACCACGTCTCGTAAGCGAAGCGGGAGATCTGCTCTGAGATGACGTAAATTCGACGAGTCATTCAAATAAGAAGAACGAGTAAACTTACCTCTACTATTTCTTCTTCTTCAGTATTCTCAGGTTGCAAGATATCTTCTTGTTCTTCCAAAAATGCTTTTTTGGCTTGCTTTTCTTTGTCTTGATTATCTTCCTTTTTCTTCTCATGTCTGGTGTGGACATTTCGTTCGTTCTCTAACTTCAAGCACTTTCTGTTGTTGGCTGCTTTCTCTTTGGCCAATCTTTCCATTTCTTCGATAAATGCATTGGTTTCCGCTGTCTCATGCACATCCCGATATTCCCGGATTTGTTTGATATCTGTTTCAACAATATTACGGGCAGTCATTTTGGTAGATGTTATTTAGTAGTGCTTGCAAGATTACTTTATTCCTGAAAATTAAAACTTTCGGTCAAATACATGTTATTTCTTTCAACATATAGTTTTAAAAGCGTTAGCGTTAAAATTCAAACAGATTCACTAAAAGAAAAGAAACATTTCGAAATTATAGTCTGATGAAAAACAGAATGACGCAAAGCAATATAAATGAAGACGAAATTGCATGCCATTAAACCACAGGATAAACAAAATCAAATCCGTACCAACTTCAAACTTAGCATTCCAATGTTAAGTACCCACTTCAAAAAAAAAGAAGAGAACTATCTGTAGACTAGGGTTCCAGTCTATCCAATACACGGGCGGGTTTCAAAATAAAAAGACAACTGTTACATAAAACATGTGATTTTCACGTGAAAGATTTCGTATGGATAATTTTACGGCTTCGGTAATGATTTAACTAAGGTATAAATACCATGTACCAATCAAATTGAAATCTCGTGTAACAATCACATAAAAAATCCGAGTAAGATCGTGGTTTGCTTGATAAAGCTTTACTGTTACTATGGAAACCTGTGGAAACCTGTGAATTCAATTAAAAATTAGTGAGGTGAAGTACGAAAATCATGACGACGAATTGGTTTTGACCCACTACCTGCAGCGAATAAAAGATCTGTATTTCTCTAAGTACAGGTCTAGGACGAAAAATCGTGAATATCTTCATTCTAGAACAAAGGAGATATTTATGATATCTACCTTGCTACCCGTGCTAACTATCATGTAGGGAAAGACACATTCCGTTGTCGTGATTTATCTCCAATACCTAACCTTCCTATTTTATGAATATGAAACTACCGTTTCGAACTTTTTAATATTATTTTGCTTGGATCGATTAAATTGCCTTGATTCCCAATCGATGATCATGACATAAGGCACAAAAAAACAAGACTTCCTTGACACTTCAACTCACTGCACTTCACAGACAACCTGCTTAACAATTAAATTTATAAATTTATACGATTGCGCAGGATTGTGACCCATTTAGACCACAAGTGTTGACAAAATGAAAACTTTTATACTAAAACTGTTTAAAAATAGTTGCTAAAAGCATAACTTAAAAGAAGTTAAAAGTTAAACTTTTCTTAAGCCAATACGTCAGTTAGAATTAACCACGCAAAAAATATCCAATGTTTACGCAAGAAAGTTTGATAAAAATGTCAAACTTTTTCGTTTGTAGAACAAAACATAATGGCGGTTTAGTCGCATTTGAACGCTAAGACGAAATTAATATGGCTTTAGGTGGGATATAAAAAGCGTCATCAATTACTATTTTTGATACTTTTTAAGCAGTCTGTATTGATTTTTAATCTATTTTGAAAAGTTTATGTAAAATAACCTTGTGATACTAATTTTTAGAGAAAGAATATTCCTCCACCATGAAAGTTCAATAAGGAGATTGATTGAGGAGGGTGATTTTGCAAAAACTGTCTCAAAGAGTGACCCCTTTTGAGTTTATCCCAACCACCCTCTCAAAATTATAAAAAATCTTAGTTTCTTCATCCTGAAACTTATTCCAAATGACACACTTTAGAATAGGTTATATATGTAGTGAAGAAAAAACGTGCTTCGCTTATGGTAGTAGTCATTACATACCGGGTGACTCAAAAAAAACTTTTGACGGCGTATTGACGGCGTATTGAAGCCCTGAAAACTATGCAACAAACTCAAATTTTGGGTGAGGTACAACTTTTTTAATTTGAATTAAAATTCACTTCTCAAAAAGTACAAATAAAACGTCAAAAAAGGGGAATCAAATTAGGCATTTTTTAACATTTTTCACAGAATTGTTTTCCAAAATCTTCGAATTTCTCCATTTTCTTCCTATTTAACACTTCCAATCCAATATAATTGTTTTTCAAAATTTTATTATAATTACATTATTATCATAAAACTCATAAAATAGTCCCAAAAGATTGAAAATGTTTGCCATTCATGAATTAGATTGTGAAAATTGAATACCCTTTTTTGGACGTTTTTTGGCACTTTTCGAAAAGTGAATTTTAACTTTTCAAGCTCACAACCTTTTAACTGTTGGAGCCAAACTTAAAATGTTATACCTCAAAATTTAAGGTAGACTATCCTCTTTTTTGAAAAAGTGACTTTAGTTTCAATGTAGCTTCGGTCTCAAGAAGTAGCCAAACCTTACATAAGTACATAAACATAGCTAGTAGGAAAAAAATTATTCTGAAAATATTATTAAGGACCTCCATTGGCAAAACTGAATCCAAAGTTTCAGAGAACATAGTATACAAAAAACTAACAATTGCCATTTTCAATAGACATAAAAAGAGAACGCCATAATTTAACAACAAATGTTTCAAATCGTCTTTAGAGGATTCCATCAAAGTACGTACATGATCTTCAATATCTTCGAATTCTTAATTCAAGTGCGCATTTGACCCTCCCAAATATATGACCCCTCAACAGTAGAGAAAAGTTACAACAAACTTAGACTCATTATCTCATGGTTTCAATGGTCTATGGGTTGATAAATTTTTCAAACCAAAATAAAGAATGGTTTGTATGTCGTCAAGGTACCATCAATTTATACAAAATTCAAGGTACTATCAATTCATAACTTTTTTTACGAAATGCCATTGATTTAGAAATTTCTATCTTTATAAGAAAATATAAACTTTTATGCTAGAAAAAAACTTTTAAGGAATCTTTTGAATCAATCAGTATACCAATCAAATCTTATCAAATTCCAAAGAAGCCATAAACATCAAGAAAGAATTTGCAAATGAAAAAAACTTATTGTACCTTAAACATATGATCTGACTTAAAGTCTACTTTTCAAAACATGCTACATCAAAGGGTAACCTGTTATTTTTTATTAGAAAATTCCTATCAAAAGGAAAAGTTCTACGAGTTTATTTTTAGAAAATATGGGTTATTGGGCGGATCATTTAACACCTTAAAATATACTGAAAAGAACCATAATCTTTGGTTGAATTATGAAATACAATGACTCATTAGCATGATGAAGCAAGAACATTCGATAAAGAAGTCAATTTAAAAAAAGAACATTATATACTAATTATCAACTCTATGGCCATGTCACTGTAATACATTAAAAATTTGTGTATCCATTATCAAAGATAAGAATTTCTATCGATGTTTTAAGCAGAATGTGTCACTCAAATTGCCAATAATATAATACAGCTTACTGTTCAACACAAAATAAAGACAAAATATTCTTACCGTACTTTGATCAACAATTAGCACTCCATTAATACTATGTAATTAACAGCATCCGTTCTTCGTTAATTATTTTTCGTAAATTTCCTCCAGACGTTCAAGCTTTACACATAATACTTTTAATGGGTCTGTCAATTGACCGTTCATTTCCAAGCGATCCAATTTGAAATGTAAGCGTATCAAACAAGACATAAGATACTCTACAGGTTTCGTGTACTGTCTACACGGACCTTCAATTTCAGACGAGGACGAGGAACTGTAATCTACAAGTTGGCTTTTAGCTACAGATCCTTTACAACACATTGTAGAGGTATATTCTACAGTGTAATAGTCTTCTCCCTGGTACCTCCAACTCTCATCTGAAGGTAAAGCATTTGCTTCTGTATCCATTCGATTTGGATCTAAACATAAAAGATCAAGTTTTTCAGTAGTAGCACCTGTACAGTTAGACGTTAGGCTGCCTAGAGTTTTTACAAACATAGCAAAATCTTTTGCAGCTAAATCCACATATTTGGACATGTAGTTAGTAAACAGAATTGACGAATTTTCATTCATTAACCAATCCAAAAGCACAGATTCGTCGAAGCAAAGAGATCTGCACATGCTGTAGAACAAGAGGTGAGGATTAATCGCTTCCAATTGATGCCTGAAATTGGAAATAAAATAAATGTAAAGAAATACCTAAAATAAATACCTCTTGGGTAATTTTAAGGCCAGCTTTTTTAAGCTCAATACACTGAAAGAAGATGAGAAAAAAAAATTTCAGCAAAAAGGCTACATTGGTGCTAAGGCTAAAAAAGCCGCTACCCGGATATTTTTTTATTTTTTTTGATAGTCCCTCGTAACAATACTATAAACATCTTACATATAGCTATTCGTAAACTAATAAAAGTTCCTTTCTTTTTCTGTTTAATGGTTTGATAAAGCTAAAATATTTCAATTTCCAACGGTCCAATGGTTTTCTTTTTACGCTCGTGAAAGTGTGCTTTGTGGATGTTTGTGACGTCAATTAGAATATTAAGGAAAATTGGAAAAAAAAAATATTTTCCGGCCGCCCGGGTGAGATTTCTTTTCGTCACCCGCATTTCCGGAAACAAAACTATTTTTACTTTCAGCCTTAGATGCAAATTTATCTATTATTCTTTAATTTTTAGAGTTTACTTGCCGTTCTAAGTGTACACAAAACAAGTAATTTGGATATTGCTAAAAATATTTTGAGCTCACTGTTGAAACTTGCAAAGAAGTTATACAGTCGCTTCTTGCAAAACAAAGATATTGACATCTGGCAAAAGCAGTTTTGTAAGTTTTTTCATCTCAAAGTGAGATGTTTTTCAAAAATGAGGTATACAAATTTGTCAATGTTTGACAAAGTGGTGGTATGAAGACTCTAAATGGTTTAAAATAGGTACAAAACTAAAAAGACTTAAAAATTATTTTACACTTTCAAGTTAAATTTTAAATTTTCGTGAGTCAAGAAATGTTGTTTTTTCAGTGTCAGAGGATATTCAATCATTGAGCATTTCAACAAACCAAACGCAATCATCAAGTTTGACCAGTAAATTATCAAATGGTGCAGGTGACGAATCAACTTCACTAAGTGACCAGAGAACTCTGGGTAACAGCAGTGATGCTGAAAATTCATCAAACATTCCTCTTGCGCATACTGAAGGTATCATAATAACAACATCACAGATAATAGTTTTGTCATATTTTCGAATGGAATTTGTAGTTTTTACTTTGAACCCCTTAAGCAACCAATTTTCTTGGTCAACATTTAGCTTTAGTTTGATAATAGCAAGGTTAAGTATGAAAATCACGACGGGTTTTGACCAGCAACCTAGTAAATAAAAAAGTTGTGAAATCTTTGTTATGGAATAAAGGAGATAGTCATTAACAGGTTATCTATATTGCTACCCATACTATCCTGGTGGAGAAAGACACATTCCGTTGTTGAGATTTATTGCAAACTTAACCTCCCTATTGGGCCTCAGTGAAATCAACTGACGGCTGGCATTTTAATTCTAAGTTACCAGATTTACTTTTGTTATAAGATGTCTACTTTATTTACTTCTAGAAGACGTTGAAAGTGGTATGTTATCAGAAGCATTTCAACAATCACAAATATGTTTGGATGAGTTCATCACAACAGTTGTTCTCTCCACTATTGAGCTGTTTTCTCTTTATCAAAACAATGATAAACTTTTCACCCTTGTGGCTTCATTGAACACGCAAATGATGACCTTCATGAAATTGGTTGACTTTAAAACATCTTGGAGTCAATCCAACAAACATTCCAAAACGAATGTAAGTTCTTCTTTAGCCCATTAGATGAGCTCCATCACCAGACTTTGCTGTTCCTATGGAATTAAAACTAAATGAAAAAAAAGTGGATCGACCATTGTCTGTACATGCTGATATGTTGTAACACTTTTTACAGTGCCTTGGGAATTCAATGCCATCAATTTCTGTCCAAATGTTCAAAAGTTAGGGTATGTGTTCCAGTTAATGTCGAGTATAGTCAGTGTAATTGTCTTAAACAGAAAATTCTACTTTTAACAATGTATTTTTATGGCCGGTTTGAATAGAATTCTGAGTCCTGTAAATTATACATTCTGCTTCTAATGTTATTCAAGGTTCACACGATGATGGCAATTTTACGAAAGTATAATGATACTTTCACCACAATGTTGCATCGAAGTAGTGACGGTGATGAAAAGGATAATCAGATAATGGAATTGAAACTAGTGGTTCTGTGGAAACAAGTTTTACGTTTTATTCATGTCAATATACCGACAGATAAGGTATTTATAAATTTTTTGAAGAAGCATTAAAACAAAATAATCGACTTTCTTTTACTTGAATTTCTTTGTTTTTCTTTGTTGTCCTGCCATTTTCCTTTTTAATGAGTGTTAGTAACACAAAGAAAAACAGAAATTTAGACAAAACTTTAAAAAAAAACGTAGATTTTAAGCAACTAAGCAAACTGAAGAACACCGACATTACACATGTGTGTAATTGAAGATGTTGTTTTAGGGCCCCTTTTTGGACCTTCCTGGACCTTCCTGGAGGTTCTATAAATTGGCCTGTGTCTGTCCGTCTGTCCGTCTGTTCATCGTTTTTCTCGAAATTCTAGTAATAGGGTCGTCCTGATTTTTTGCACAGTGTTAGCTGACTATAAACCCCAGACAATAACGGAGCCGGATTTTTCAAAAGAAAAGTCATTCGGCATATATTATGGCCCAAAATGGCCCAAAAATGGGGTTTTTTGGACTCTAGTCGTAGGAACTTTCTGATGAAATAGAGGGTCATAGTAGGTTAAAATCGGCCAATATGGATTTTCCCAGAAAAATCTTGTTCAGGTCTAAATTGATAATACTTTAATACTTTAATACTTTATAAGAACTTTTTCTTTCATCATCTCGTGAAAATAACATATATCTTTTTTACATTTCTTTTATTCAGCATTAAAGCACTCTATTTAAAACATTCTTGGATTTTGAAAAGCATTTTTTTCATAAGAATTTTAGTATTCAGATAAATTTTCAATTTCTTTTATAAGAACTTTATAAGCAAATTTTGTTAAAATAATTGTCTAGAGAGCCCAAATTCGATGGGGTTTGGCTGAAAATGGATGTTTTTTATACTTCTTGGAGGGTGAATATCTACTATAGCATGTTTTTGATTTTAATGAAAACTTTTTGCTCAGGGAGACAGACTGGCTCTTCTAAAATGGGCCAAAAATCTCTCTTTGACAACGTCAAACAAAACGCTAATCATTATTGATATGACATTTTTCTTCCCTAAGCAAGCTTTTCAGAAATTTTCAGGTAGGTCCAACCATGTTCAACTTTAATATATTATTTTCAAATAAAAATAATTTCCATTGTGATTCTTCTAGTTTGTGGTCATAGTTGGTTTTGTTTTTTCTTTTAGATCTACGAAGTACTGCCCGAAGAGTTGCGGTCATTCTTCACCGATCGGTTATTTCATATTTCGTTGAAGAAACATTTACCTCAGTACTGGAGACTACTGGAGAAAGTGTTAACGTCTATTGATGATAAATTTCTTGAGGCTTACAACGAAGGAAAGAGACTTGTTGCATCATGTAAAGCCATTGATGATTTTATGAAGCTATTTGGTGATAAAGAGGTACCCTAATAAAATACTCCATGTTTACACTGAATATTTTGTATTATCTTACAATAGTTATCTAAATTTTAAGTTAATTAATTACACCTATATTAATCTTAATGTTGGATATAAGTGATGTTTGACCCTGGCACTTTTCCATAGGTAAAAACTTTTCTCTTTGTATTTATTTTTGATACAAGAGAAGGAATCTATCTTCCTGGTAAAAGGGGTGATATTAAAAGCTTGCTGTTGACACGGCGGGGTGAATTTGGTTGCAATCTCAAAAAGGGTTGACAGGTGCATTCGATGTGTGTAAAACGAATCCCAACTCTTTGTAAATTGTGTAATTTTTCATTGTTTTATCCATAGGGATCCAAAGCTTCTGACCAAAAATTGATAGAGCATTTCAGAAATGTCATTCCTGGGTTGAGCTGGCATTGTCACCAAACCTTTATCCACAAAACCATCGATATATGTTCAGAACGGTTCGTCAAAACAAAAACAAATAAAGATCAGTGGACAAATGCTCTCTTTGAAATCTTCCAACATAACGAAGAACACGGTTTACGAATTGCCTATAGATTGTCTCTCGCGTTATTAAAGGTAAGTAGTTTTTAATAGGAATCAAATTCTCTGAGGAAATAAGACATGTCCCCATAGAAGACATAATTATGAGTTAATTCCAAACTTTGCAGATGATGGCTTTCGTGGAGCACAAACCAAGTCG
>JAUJPO010058248.1:0-13734 GCA_032270745.1 Tiaropsis multicirrata
ATAAGGATCAATGGCGTGATCTTTATAAGGATCAGCAAATGAACTTGTACCACGAATCCCGTGGAACGTCACATATTGTACACATCTTCATTATATCTTCATTAAAAAACGATATCCAAACCAGGTCAAATAGTTGCTAGATCAAATATATAACCTCCTGAAAACTCCGGAAAACCAAGCAACGACTCGGAAAAAAATTACTATTAAATCGAGACACAGAGGTTCTGAATACGCAATTTTAGAAATGCGCTTTTTTTATAGAGGAAGTTGATCTGACTATCCAAGGGGCTCCATGAAGATTTCAAGGCATCAATAAAACTTTACATTTTTTTTCCAGCCTTTTTTTTGAGAAAATCACTGAAAAATGACAAAACAAATGTTTCCAAGGGGCTAAAACTCAATATCCAAGGGACAAGCTGATGTTGTAAAAATGTTTGTCAATAATCCTGTAACGTATCCTGTACGGTATGTATGGTTTTAAATTGGACACATTGTCTGGTATTTTATAAATACCAAAGTACAAATTAAAGTGAAAAAGGGTTAGAGACAATTTGACGGTTTAAAAGGCAGCCCCCCCCCCACCTCCATAACAGTGTGTGATGAGATATTTGCAAAACGTTTGCAGTTTTTACAACCAATCAAAATAAAACAATAACACAAGCGCGTGTTAAGTCATTTTTGTCATTTGATAGTTTAGCTAGCTTGTAGACATACCGTAAAAGTCTCCATCAGCCTTGCTCAATTCCGTCAGCTAGAATTGCGAAGCAGCAAAATAAATCAAAACAGACCTTGAATAGATTTCTCAGAAATACACAGAACTACCAAAACAGCAACCAAACTCGGTAAAATGATTTCAACAAACAAACACATTTTTTATGTTTACAAATTCCGAAATCAGATAATCAGAATCCAACATCGGAAAAAACTCTTGATTTTGGATACTATGGTTGTTTATTTGTAGCAAAATTACGATTTTACTATTCAATCAAAATTTCCCTATTCAACAAAATATTTCACTATTTAGTGCCAACGAGAATATTATGGTTCAACCAAATTTTTCTATTCAACGAAATATTCTAATATTTAGTGCCAACAAAAATATTATAGTTCAACCAAATTTTACTATTCAACAAAATATTATACCATTCAACGAAATATTTAATTGTTCAACAAAATATTTTACCATTCAACAAAATATTTTTATTTACAGGAACAATCTATCTTGAGTCTGGTGATTTTGGGACACCCTGTCAGAGACTTCAGAGCTTCTAAAAGGATTTTGGGAGCCTGTCAGAGACTTCAGCACCCTGGCGCTGACATCACTGACTCAACATGTACTTCCCTCATTAGCGTGTAAAATGCAGACCGGAAAAACAGTGTTCTGGGTTTTATTACTCTTCCATAGCGAAATTTTAGTTGAATTAATATTTTTCGTTGGCACAAATTTTTGAATATAAAAATATTTCGTTGAATAGAAAAATTTGGTTAAACCATAATTTTTCGTTGGCACTAAATAGTGAAATATTTCGTTGAATAGTAAAATCATAATTTTGCTACAAATAAACTGCCATAGCAAATCATGCAAATTTCACGGCATTTTAATTTTTGGGTATCCAAGAGAAAAAGTATATTTTGCTGCGATTTAGTGTATTTTTCAGATTAATTACTCGAGTTTGGCGATTTCTTTAACGGTTTCTGTTATAACTAAAGACACTATTAAAAATAACTTTCTTTTAAAGTATGATGAAAACCTACCCATAGCGGAATCATGGCAGGAAAGTTAAAACTAAAAAAAGAAAAAAACTGAAATCAGTTCGGATTGAAATGTAGCCGAATGAGGGTAGCCACAATGCTTCTACCAAAACCAACTGTCTCTGCGTTCTAAAGGAAATCTGTTTTATACACAGACTTTTTTTAACACTCCAAACATCATATTTTCTATGCCTGACAAAACTAGTTAAATTTTCAAAAAGTGATACTTGTTGTTTGTTTAAACTTTCGTCAGTCAAAATCAAAAAAGACTATTTTTTTGCAACAAAATTTTCGGTAAAATTACTCCGATGTAGAAACCAGGCCAGTATGACCTTCTTACTTTTTGTTTTACTTTTGTGTTGTTCTGGTTTCTACATACTAGCTTTTTTAATGACAATATTTTGCGATAGTGTCTGTTTATAATTTCAAAGGATATCTCGTGTAGTAATAACTTACGCAGATACGCCACCACAAACACCAAGAGGAGTTCTATAAGAATGCGTGTCCATATCTTTCGAAATCCCTTGCATACTTTCGCCTTGTAACAGAGATGTGACTGAACAAGCATGCTCTACAACCTCTGGAAAAAATATAAAAACGATACAGTACAGATGATTATAGTGACAACAAAAATTATCTAGAGCATTTAGATTTGGGTACAGTTCAAAAGGAATATTTCAGCTTGAGGATCACTAAGTTGTTCAAGTACATCAGATGGTTCTTCGTGTGTTTTACTTTTTGATCTAACAATCGTAAAACCTCTACCCCGCCATTATCCTAGGTTATAAAGCCAAAGTTTCAGGTCGAAGAATTCTTAAAATTTGAAGATGTTAAAATCAATACAAAGTAGGGATACATACGTAGCCCACGAAGAATACTGCCTTTAGCATCATCAATAGTCTTGCCATTTTCAACAGTCACCGTTTTAGCTAAAATATCCTGATAAAGACAGAACAAGACGATGAATAAGTTTACTGTAGTGATGAGTTGAGACCAAATCAAAGCAGAGCTTGCAGTCTTGAACATAATTTTTAATAATAATAATAGTTTTTTTGAAGAGAGAGTTTCATATTAAGCAGGGAGTGTAAAAATTCTGGAAGAAATTGCTTAAAAATGGGATGGCAAAATGGGGATTTTTGTGATTTTGTCCTATATGTGACCGAATTCATAAAATTAGGGAATCGTGATAAAATGCAGCAGGGGTGAAAAATTGCATTTTGATATTTTAACAAAAATGTATTCAGAAAATTAAAAAATGCAATGCGAAAAAAAGAATTTCCCAACGTAGAGTAAAATAAGGAGGTTGTTGCGACAATTACCATGTTATCTTTGATTTTTTGTTGATATTTGAGCATAACTTGTTGACGTGTGAGAACTGATGTGTTTTTCCATGATTCGAAAGCTACTTGAGCACTGTCTGCAGCTGCTCTCAATTCTTCTGGGGTGGTTTCTGGACACATACTGACCACCTCGTTTGTAGCCTGAGTGGAAAAAAAGATAAATCGTTTGGATTGATTTTGTTCTTTTGATAGGCAAAAATAATACGAAGAAGAAGAAAATAAATTGAAGAATAGTACTTGAAGCTGTGAGAAGAGTTTTGACATATCGTATATTCAAAGGTCCTTTATGAAATCATTCAATACAATAACACTTCCACTCTCAGTCAGAGAGTTCAAAAAGAGAGTTTTATAACTTTTTGAGGTGTTTTAAACTAAAGCGCCATGATGACTTACAGGGTTGAGGATTGGGATCCAGTTGTCCGTTTTACTTTCCACGAGTTCTCCATTAATCAACAATTTTGTTGTGGGCTAAAAGAAATAGATTTTCTTACATCTCAAAAACCTGGTCAAATTTAATTTAACTTAGTGAGCAGCATAGGGGTTGGAAGCCCCCCAAAAAACAATAGAAATTCCTTTCAGAACAAAATAACACTTCCAACCCCATGCCAGTAAAAATATATCATCCAAGTCATGTCTACATTTTGGACACGAGTCAAATAAGGCGAATTCACGTTTAAGTGAAAAGTACAAAGTTTGGTACTAGTTTATCCTTTACTTAAAGGTCATGATCGTGTAAAAGCAAACGTAATTTAAAACGGTCTAGTGTTTGGTTTATTTGGCACACGTCTGAACGAGTCCCTTTTGTGAGTTACAAGTACAAATTACAAATACATTCAAAACTATAACTGTTATTGAAAGTAGTATACGCATATACAAATGGTCCAAATGAAACATTAAAGCTTACTGTAGCACCAGAGTAACAGCGTCTCCAAATGCCAACATTCTACAAAAAGAAAAAAAGGAAAGGAAATAATAAAGTCAAAATAAGTCATGATTTTTTTTGAGGACACCAAAAAAGTTGCCATTCTGAGCTTTTGAACTTTGCCATTGACTGATAAGTTATATAACCCTAAAGCTAAAACAAACGAATCAACAAAAAAAGATTTCAGTCATATATCAGCGTATCTCACATGCCAAGAAAATATCTTATTTTAAAATTCTAGAAATTTTGAAAGAAACTTACGTTGCTTTTGGAAGCTGTTTTAAAGACACGAGAACAGAGTTGAGCCATGATGCTGTTGGAGAAGTAGGTGTTGCTCAATGCATGCAAAGCAAGGAAAAGAAAGTTTTATCTTACAAAAACCATCAATCCAAATTTGAACACAAATGTAAACAAATATGACCGAAATATGAGCTGTCATCTTTCGGCTTTTGTTTTTGTTAGAATGTTTTCATTAAAACTATTATGATGTAACTCAAAATATATTATTTTGTTTCGCAACTATACTCTGCTAAAGGTCAAAAAGATCTAAAAACTTTAAGGAAAGTATGACAAAAATTTATTAATAGCCTATGGTATAGGCTAGGTATATTCCAGAGCAAATTTTGAAACCAATATTTTTCGCTAAAATCACATTTTTTTCATTTACTAAAAAATCATTTTTATTACAAAATTTTACCTCTAAAAAAATTGGGAAGAAAAGAAAATAAAGCCCTAGAAATAAATAAAATTGTTTTTAATATCAATGTGGCCAGGGTGCCTTGTCTAGGTATAAATAGAGCATTTTTTGGATTTAGAATCAACCCATTCTAGGGAATGAAACTTGTGCTTTTTTGTCTGTAGCATCATCTTCTCGCCATAAACTTGTCACTGTTTTCCATTGTGAGTAAAAGTGGATACCCTAGTAAAAGAAATTTAGAGTTTGCTTGAGAAAGTAGCACAAAAATGTCAAGGCAATACAGAAACCTGAAAGTTGAAAACCGAATTTCAAGAATGTTTATTTTGAAACTCCAAAATCTCATCCATCCAAATAAGATGTCATGGCATACAATGATTGTACAAGAACACAACAATGTTATTGTAGCTTTTAATTTTGGGGCTCAAGGCTCAAAATTTGCAAGTTTTGCGGAATTTAATTTTTGTACTTACGGCTTTTCCGTAAAAGTTCATGTCGCCACGGAAAGATCCACGAGATCCAGTAAAGGAGAACATGGGCAAAGGTACTGGAATAGGAACATTAACACCAATTTGTCCGACATCTACTTCTTGTGTGAATTTACGAGCTGCTGATCCAGAATTTGTGAATATAGCTGTTCCGTTGCCATATCTGTTATTGTTAATCAATTCAATAGCCTAGAAAATCAATTAAGTAAACTGACTTGAAATTAATTGGAATTAGAAATAACCAATGAAACTGTAAATATATGGAACATTCCATTCCATTCCATTCCTACATATGAAGTAAGTTACTTTCCTTGCAGATTCATGACATGATCCTTTGGAAACACTACATAAACATTATATTTAACATACAACATACAACAGTCTCGTAAAAGCTTTGTTGTATGAACAGGAGTGACAATAACACCATTTTAAAGATTCTTACGTCATCCAAGGTATCGGCATTCAAGATCACTAAAACAGGGCCAAAAATTTCTTCTGTGTAACATTCCATATTAGGCTAGAAAAGAACCGAAATGTTATGAAATAAGTTTTAATTGAATAATAAATGATTGGATCCGCTCTGGTGTGTTCGTCAAAGTAAACCAAACTTTTGCTTTATTTAGATATTGGAAATGGAAACAGACACATAATTCTGAATACTCTGTAGATATTGGGTGTGGTAAAAACAACTTAGAATATTCATATAAATCTTTAAAATTGAGCAAAAAGTCTTACAGTAACATTAGATAAGATGGTGGGTCCAATAAAGTTTCCGCTCTCATAGCCTGGCACAGAAACGCCACGGCCATCCAAAATACACTAAAAATAAGAGAGGAAATATTTCATTAAAAAGCAAGACTTTGCACTGTTGGAAATGCAATTTTAGTGCTGGGTCACCTAAAATGTTTTGATATGCTTGAGTGTGTGATAAATGAAGACACCTATGGATAGGATAAAATTGCTCAATAGTCACAGATAAAACCATCCTTACACTAGCGCCTTCATTAATACCAGATTGGATGAGTCTTTCAACACGTTCTTGAGCACCCTTGGAGATGACAGGTCCAACATCAGCATTTGCTTGGTCACCTGAGCACAACAAAATAGGTTATTTGAAAATGTTGATATTTATTGAAATATTTTTTAAATAAATTTCATTTGTGTGTGTTGCCTTAAAACCTGCTAACATGATATCCACATTTGTTTAGCAGTCTATAATGTGCAAGGGGGTTACAGGTCCCACCTAAAATGTTCAGTCCCAGCTCACTCCAAATTGCCACCTGAAATATCTGCACGAAGGTTAACCACCTCAAAACAGTAATTTATCGGAGGGGAAAAAGGATTATAACACCCTCGCCCTCTTTTTTTGCTTGCGAAAAGCCATTTTATACAAGTTGTCAAAAAGATGACATCACAATACAATAATAATAACTAAGAAATTGCATCGAATGGCATCACAGATGAAACTTTTTAGCAAAATGCATTAGAAAATGGAAGGCTCCGATACACAGTACACAACAATATATATGAATCACGTCAAACTTAGTGTATTTCAGTTTAGAGCAGCATGCCATAACTAATTATACAACATGTTGCATACCTGCATTGACAACAAGTTTCTGTGTTCTTTCAACAAGGTCTGGAATCCATTTTTGTGCTTCACCAACAAATACAGCAGTTGACAAAGCCATGCAACGTTGACCAGCTGCCCCAAAAGCGGCTCCAACAAGTTGATTTAATGAAGATTCTTTATTGGCATCAGATAATACAACACCGTGGTTTTTGGCTCCCTACAAATCATGAATTATGTTACTCTATAAGCTTTCTATGGCTCAAAAACAGCTTTTTGTATATAAGCCATGATAACTGTTGAAATAATCAACACAGCAAGTTCACTCATTGATTTGCTACTGTTAGGAAGAGTTGTTTTTTTGTAGTTTGTGAAGCAAGGGTGGATGAACTTGGGTGAACTTGGTGAATTCACCAGATACATTTTACAAAATCTTACCGATATATTAAAATTTGTAGCAAAAACAAAACTCCTTATGGTCAACACTGCCCAATGTTCTATAATTATTAACCCTATAATAACTGTTCGGGAGGGCATTACGGGAGAATAATGACCGATGTCAAAGTAATACCCAAGCTTGCAAGGGCATTACATGACATCAGTCATTATTCGACGTAATGCACGACTGAACAGTTATTATATAGATTAGACGGCCATGGAAAAATAGTCCTGTTCGCAGAAAGTCTCAAAAGGTGATGCAGACGGGCGGAAGAATTTCTGGGTTTTTGAAATATGGCCCCTCCCCCAAAGAAAAAGTAACACATTGAAGAACTAAACTGTTTCTTCGGGATTTTTCCCAGATTTTTTCCGCATCTCCACACCGGAAAATCAGTGTAAAATATGATGCGGGCTGGAGACGCGAACAGTACAATTTTTCGATGGCTGCCTTATTACCCGAGCTTTGTCCAAGCAAACTTTATGTAATTTAATGTTTTTGAGGTTTTTCAATCCTAAGTTTTTGTCTATATGGCATGCAAAGTCATTGCAGTTTTTGTTAAAAAGTGATGAAGTGGGCAATTACTGGCCTGTAATTGCCGATTGATGTCACTTTAAAACCAATCAGAGTTTAGCATTTGCGAATTATAGAGTTTGGTCCTCTCACTCCGATAATAAGGTCTGTTCAAAGAGTCGACTTTTAGAAATAAGAAGATTGTTTTTAGTGAGTATTAATAAATAACCTTACCATGTTGGATTGCACTCTTTTGCCATTTTCTGATCCTTTTTCATAAATATATTGGCCCTAAAAAGAAAAAGAAACACTGAAGCCTTACGTGTTATATTTTTATTTTAAAGTATATACTGCATTTAAAAAAAATGTATTTAGCATACAACAGAAAAACAGAAAAAAGAAGACCACTTTGCACTTAGACCCTTCAATTAAAAAAAGTTACAGAATCGGACACTGAGAAGTCTAGCAGATTATTTTATTATAATAATTCTTACAACATGATCTGATCCAACAAAAGAGATGGCTCTGATAGCTGGATCTGTGCATAAGAAATCAACAGCCGGCTTGGTTCCGTGGATCACATTCAAAACACCTGGGGGAATACCACAATCCATAGCCATTTCACACAATAACATTGCTGCTCCTGGATCTTGTTCAGATGGCTTCATGATGAAAGTGTTACCACAGACAAGAGCCATTGGAAACATCTGTAAAAAAGAGAAATAGTAAATTCAAATCTTGAAAGGTTTCTTTATTGAAATATATTCAAATAGTTTTTGAGCTTCAATATTCTTGATAATATTTGACAAGGTGTTATAATGTAGTGTCAAAATAATTAAATTCAGAGTCAATATAGTATGTATTGTAAAACAAGCTCCTGATTCTCAATTTCAGACAGGCAACTTACCCACAAAGGAATCATAGCAGGAAAGTTGAATCTAAAAAAGATATGGTAGACTTCATTGTTCATTTTGCTAAGAGTCTTTTAATCTTTGTACAACACTGACCAAACAAAGATTGTAGATACAAATTTCAAAGCAATGGCATAATATTTCACTCAACAATCAAATTATTTAAAACATAAATAGAAGAAAAGAGAAAGTCATTCTTACGGTGTAATACCAGCACAAACTCCAATTGGAACTCTGTAGGAGTGTGTGTCCATATCTTTAGAAATTCCAGGCAAGGTTTCACCAAGTTGTAGGGAAGTAATGGAACAAGCGTGCTCCACAACCTCTAAAATAATTGAAAGAAAGATGGGGAAAATTAAAATAATCTTGTGGCCAATTAATCACCATTCAAATGACAGAAAGAAAGATTTTCAGTGTGCCTAAGTTTCTGGTATTGGGACACTTTAAAACATCCTGAGGATATTTAAGCAACAAAAGACAACGCAAACAGATAATTTCCTTATTCTTATTAATTTTCAACTTAGCCTTAAAATAAAAAGTAACTGAGAAAAAATACTTACGCAATCCTCGAAGAATGCTTCCCTCTGCATCAGATAAGGTCTTTCCATTTTCCAATGTAATACTTTTGGCAAGAATACCCTAAAATATTCAAGTAATTTCATTAACTGTTTGGAAGTGCAGGAGGATTTAAATCAATTAACCTCATTTACTACTTGAGTTGAAATCAGTAAAGACCTAACTCAAAATTCCCTGCCTTCTATTCTCGTGAATGAAATGTTATTTCATTGAGAATAAAGTGATTGACGATCATAAGTCCAAAGCTTAGGATATAAAAAGACCTATTTTATTTATAAAAACTTGATAATAAAACTTTAACATTTACAAACCATGTTGTCTTTAATTTTTTGTTGGAATTTGAACATGATTGCTTGTCTGTTAAGAATTGAGGAATCTTTCCATGTTTCAAACGCTTCACTGGCAGACTTTGCTGCAGCATTCATTTCTTCCTGGGTTGTTTCTGGGCACAAGCTAACAACTTCGTTATTGGCCTGAGATAGAAACAGAGGTAAAAGGTGAGGATAATGATACAAGCTCACTCAAAAGTGGTACTTGGATTGTTCATTTTGTATTTTTTAAAGAACTAAAGGTTTACAACAAAACAATTACTAATAAAGGCTACTTTAATTATATAGCATTAAAAAACTTTTAAAAATGAAATCAAGATATTTTGTTACTTACAGGATTAGTGACTGGGATCCAGTTATCTGTTTTGCTATCAATAAATTCTCCATTGATCAAAAGTTTGGCAGTTGGCTAAAGAGAAAGTGATGATTGAGTTATTGAAGAAAGGCCGATTTCAACACGGAATTATAATCAACCATTAAATTTCTTTGTTGGGAACACACAGTTTTCAAAAAAACTTAAAATACTAGAAGCCCAGTTTGACCATTTGACACTCAATATAATATTGATGTCTAGGCTATTACTTTGGGTGCCTCTATGCAATATTGTATGCAAGCAATAATTTGATTTATATCAATGTTAATGATCTATGAAAATATTTTGTTAAAAACTTACAGCTCCACTAGAATAAGTTCTTGACAGCAAATTTGACTATTAATTAAAAGATATTAAATTATTATTATATAGTCATATATAAAACAATTTATGTGTTGGGTCAGATTCATTATGCAGATTATATTCAAAGGAAAAGGTGATTTGATAGAATTCATGGACATGACTAAAAATATATAGCAGGCAACTCTCAATAATAGTGTGGTTCGTGTCAACTCAGAACGAAAAATACGGCCAGTTGGTTGGTTCTCCAGATCAGAGCCTTTTTTAATTTTAGTGAGCACATCTAGAGTAGAGAAAGTTTTGATTCCTCACTGCCCTCGGTTAGAGTGTTGTGACATCATTTAAAGCCTTTCTAGAGCCAAGATAGCAGAACAAGAAGTGATGAATTTATTCGTAACGCTGTTTTCAAGCATGATGGTATTTTTTAATTTTTCGAGCTCATGCTAATTTCTGACTCTTAAGGGGGATTTTGTAATGAATTTTTTGAGTCAGTAAGACGACAAGAACCACACATCTATTGAAAGTCTATTTTGTTCAGTTGATTTGGCTCTGGATTTTCTAGTTGATTTGGCCCTGGGTTTTGTCTGGTAATAGTTTGGTAATCAAACAGTTTGTTTAAATAGGTCTGGCTTAAACATAACTATGTAGGGCTTTCAATCCTACTTTCCAAGGAGATTTTACAACTTTAAAAGATTGCAATGATTTTAACAAAATGGTTTCCAGTGGTCAGTAGTGGTCATATTTTAAAGTAAATTAAACAGTACGTCATAGATGGCTCTATTTTTTATTTGGCACATTTTATCAATTGAATCTTTTTGACAGTTAAAATTCACAACTTTCGAACCCCCCCCCCCCTCTCTATTAAGGGGAATGACACCTTCCGGAAAACCCAAGAAGGGAGAAAGATTGCAAATTTTCCAGTGGAAGGGGGGGATTAGTCAAGAAGGGAGGATTGATATATTATTGATCAGAAAAACGACTTTCTTTCTCAAACTTAAGAAAATGCACTCACAACTTGCGATTCTTACTGAAAAAAATAGTTTTATTTCTATGCACCTCTCAGCGAAATGCTAAACTAAACAAATCTTGATTTTATATATCCAATGCACATTATATTTGACCCTTATACTTCTCCTTTGCTTGTATTTTTTCCAGGGGCTATTGCAAAACAACCATTTTTCATAGTACAAAAGTGGTAAGAAGATGGGGGATGATCTATCTATCTATGTATTTAAGTGGCATAAGGCGTGAGCCCATACTCGCCACATTATCCCCCCTTCTTGCTTTCCCTCCCCTTCTTAGAATTGATCCATCCCCATCTTCTTACCACTTTTGAACTTTACGAACTATGATTTGACCTTTCATCTTTTCAACTACAATTTAAAAGCTTGTCAGCGAAAAAAAATAGATGTCTTCAAGAGGTTAAAAAATAATCCAAGAGGCAAACTGATATTAAAAATCTTGTAAAAAAGGTTTGTAAAATACGTCCATGTATTATATAGTTTTTTAATTTGGAGATGATAGCCAAATTTTTATGAGAAACTGCATCCAGGAATTTCTGTCAATCTTACAGTTCAAGATGCTGATTTCAGTCAACAAACTATATAATCAATGTTGTCATAGTTGTCATGTTTGTTTTTATTATTTTTGTAATTTGAGCCAGCTAAAACGCGGCAGGCCCAATGCCAATTATATACAATGTAAACAAAATTATTGTGACCACGACGCGCACATGGATAAAATGACAATCTTAAATAAACTTTGACAAAAAGATAAAAAATTGCTAAAAGTATGTTAGATTACACTTCTTTATTACAGCCAAAACGTATTAAAAGGCATATAGCTAGCTAGATTTGTGTTTGTGGTGTGGTGTTTGTCTTTTTTACCAAAGTGCAAAGAATATGATCCAGTCTAAATAGAAAAAGATTTACAAAAAATTTAAACCAATATATATATATATATACCTTAACTCTCCTGAATACATTCTTCAGTGCCCTGTGCCCAATTTGTGCCATTTTCTTGGATGTGCTTTTACGATGCTACTTTTCGTCTGGGTGCAGCTGCTGGAAAGGCGAATGTGAGCTATTTTGCAAACTTTAAAAGTTACACGAGAGAATAAATCTTTGAGAAAATGTTACGTACAGGATGACGCGACACCAATACTACAATTATTAACATACACTACACACTCAAAGGTTGAGTGCATCCTTAACGGCTGTACATAGTAGGTTACTCGATACGGGTGCATTTACCGAAAAGGGTAAAGGAAGGGTGTTCTTTTGGTGGATGTATTTCAAAAAGGAATTTTACCACCTCCCAACAAGAAAGCACTTTTCATCATCCAGGGGGACCATTTTGAATGAATGACCAGAGAGGATACTTCAGTACTCAGGTGCGCTCAGTTGATTTATTCACAAAATCAACAGGGTCAGATCTAGAGGATGGATGATTCAGATAGTAAGAAATTACGCATCTCGTTACGCGTAAGTTGCGTAATTTTCGCATTTTCAGTCCAACATGTATTTTTGGGAAAAAAAAAACACAAAACCAATTCTGGGTCAGTACGACGAACGAATAAGACGCAAGCTTTTTTATCGCTTATCTCAGCTACAGAAAATAGCAGTGGTTTTTCAAAACTCAAGTGGACAGCACAGGAGTTATGACCAAAAAAGACGGTGTGTAAGTTGTTTGTATTGCTAAAAAAAAGGCTTTCCTGACCAAGAGGTGGATTTACGGCATCCGTCAGCACTGACATACAGTATAATTATTATATATCTTCAAATTTTAGACCATGTCGTTAGTTCTTTAGCACAAAAGTCTCTTAAAATCGCTCAAATCACGGACTTGTGAAATTAAATGGACGTTCAACTTCTCTTGTTTCTTTGCCGCAAAAGAATAAAAATAAATTCGACACTCGGGCCATTTAGGGCATGAAGCAAATCTACCATAAACAATGCGCACCAATAGCGTCCATCTGCACATAGTCATTTATAGCGAATTTATGGCGAAAATTTCATCGTGATTCAATAGGTAGTTTAATAGATATTTAAGTTTTAAATTATATGACGTCATAGCTGTGACGTCACAATAACGGTGTTTTGCTAATAACTTTTTGTGTATTTAAAATATCAACTCAACACAGTTTTTCTCTGTTTCTACATCCAAATTCACTTCTTTTGAGCTATAAATGACTATGTGCAGATGGGCGCTATTGGTGCGCATTCTTTATGGTAAATTTGCTTCATGCCCTAAATGTGCCGAGCATAGTTACATAACATCCGTCCAGATTCCGTCAAATTATATATTAATGGGTTTTGAATGCCACAAAAGTCTTTTGAAAAATTTTTCTTGGCAATCTATCCCAAGGCATACGTACTACATGACCAACCCATTGCAGTTGTTTTTTCGTTATATACGTATTAATTGACTTCAACGATAGCTTTTCACACAAAACAGATATGGACAATCGATTCTGCCAGGCAAGGAAACGATTTGTGTGACACATAACTCTCAAACATTGATTATGGAAA
>JAUJPO010058259.1:0-13732 GCA_032270745.1 Tiaropsis multicirrata
GGCCATTTTTAGAAAAAAACTTGCTCCTAGAAAATACCAACAGACATTTCGTAAAAATGGCTCGCCGGCTGCTTCTGATTCTTCTTAGACTAATCATAAAAAATTGAAAATTGACAATAACAAAGGAACGAATATTTTCTTTCAGAAAAACCTACCTACCTACTAATTAACCTTAAAATTTACAATAATTACAATTTCAAAAATTTGTACAATTTATAAAAATAAATTAAGGCATTAAAGTGAATACGAGTTATGAGGCAAATATACATATAATAATCATAACATGTCTACTAATCCATATGAACAATTGTAGAACTTACTTTAAAGAGAAAATTTTAGCTATGTATAAATAAGGGTTAAAAAAATTATAATTTCTTTTTACTTTATACTGTAATTATATATATAATACACTTTTACCAAACCAACTGAAGGAAATGGGTAAACTTTTCGATAAACTTTTCTGGTTACTTAAGTTATTTCCTGCCAAACTTTCGGTGTTTCAGTGAAACGGTGTTTGGCGGTCCCCTGCCCTGGAGCCAAAAAGATTTTTTGATAAATATTTTTATTTCGTTAGAGAGAAGAAAGTCCAACTGCATTTTGTATTTACCAGGTTATAGGTTTTATTCAAGAATTCAATTTCAATTTGATGATCGATTTTCCAGCAATTCCATTTGCTAAAAGAAGAACAAGGAAAAAATATAATTTGTTAGGAAATTTTGGCTTTTTTAAACCTTTTCGCAACAATCATTTTATGACCAGAAGGACAAATCGAAAAATGACAATGATAATGAAACTACAAAGACTTCACGTTTTTATGAGAACACTAAAATTCGAAGTGTTCTAGTATTCCTCGATTTTTTTGGTTTCAAGCCTTAAAATGTTCTTAATAAAGTCTTTTAATTCGTGTGCACATAATCAAAAGTGAAAAAATTGTTCTTATTTCTATATTTTTGATTCTCCAAAGTCTCCAAATGTTCTTAACATGCTCTTAATTTTTGACCTCGAAGCCCTATGTTCTTATATACTTTGTTCCTATAAAAAACGTGTAGTTTGTCAACGTCTCAGAGACTTTTTGCAATAATAATATACACCAGCTCAATCAGTTTTTACAAGTTCTTTGTTTTGTTAAATATGCTTTTTGAACACATTAAAACAAAGAAGGTCATTAATTTTCTAAAGAATGCAACACCAACGGTAATTAAAATAAACCAACCTTGAAGTAACTCCAGCTCATTCCAATATTTTTTAACTTGAAATTTTTAATCCAATCTAAGTAAAATCGAACTGTTGTGGTGGTTCGAGAAAGGTCGAGTAGTTCAAAAATCGATTAAAAATAATAATATCTCACCTTGATTCGAACATTGTTGGTAGCACCGCGAGCCCTTTGAGTTTTTGTTGATCGACTACAAAAAGGGAACAAAAATACAAGGAAAATCGATGCAAAAATTATTTAGAAATTACACAAAGTTTAAAAGCATCAAACGAGAAAGAAAAACAATTTAATTTAATTTCAGTCTAAAAGCTTATAGTACAGAATTTTCTGCGTAAGGAATAAACGTCTATCTTTTCATAAGCAACTGAGTTCGCTAGGATTTAGGGTCAAGTTGAGCATTTTACAAGAATTTTCTTCATTGGATTGGTGTTAACCATTCGGAGAATAACTTTTACTACCTTTTTCTAAAGACCGCATCATCTCTATTGTTTTTAATAACCAATTATATGAGCATCTTATAAAAACTTCTAAACACAACTGAGGATTTAGCACTGAATAAACTAAGCAACTTGCTTAGCAATTAGCCCTAAAACTGATGAAGAAAACTTGCCTGACAATGAGGCTTAAGTGACATTATTAACCAATTTTTCATAATATTGAAGCTTGGTTTAGGTATTTCTAACGAATTTTTATTATTAATTATTTAACATTTTTGATTATTAAATGGGGAGAGGAAAAACTTTCCCTTAGAAATCCATAAGCAACTGAAATCTTAAAGCCAAAGCCCTGAACCCTGAAATGTTGTTATAAAAAGAAAAGTGTGTATCCGATTTAGGGAACCATCTGTACAAGAAAGGAAGCAAAATCTCACCCTCTTAGTTCACTGTTGGGTGACTGATCCTTGCTAGAAACTCCTCCTTTCTTAATCGCATCATCACGCAGTTGTAAAGGGGCGGGTGACGAGATAACAGAAAGTCCACGCCCTCCGCTATAAAGGGCGTTAAGGCGGTTCCGATCTTCTTCTTTGAAGAGTTGAATGGGTGGGCTAGCTTCGACAAAAGGGCAACTGATCTGTTTCTTCAAAACGGAAAATATATGAGCTTTGTCAACTGTACAACCGTTGAGTTTCCACATGTCACTCTTGTTGACCGTTGTCGTCGTTTTCCTGTCGTCGGAATGATTCCCTCGGGATAAACGAGAATCGATATCAAGACTACAACGGTTAGATTGACCGCTATTCGGGTTACTGTTGAACGTTTGGCTCCGCTTTTGGGCACCGTGCGATCGTGATCCGTGTGCGAAATTAAAGCCAGCCTGAGCGAGGATTTGTCTGTCTTTCCGGTTCAATGAAGGTGGTATGCTAGCCGGCCAGTATTGTTTACCGAGACTAACATTTTGTTGGTAATTGGCGTTGCTAATAGAGTTGTTGCTGTTGTTGCTATGGTTACTATTATGGTTACCTTTTGCAGAGGCGCTAGAATTGGCCGTGTTGTTACCACCACTTGAGGAGTATGCTTTGTATGAGCGAGGGTTAATCACTTGATAGGCATTTATGTTGATGCTGTTCTGTATGTCTTTTTCGGTACCAGGACCAATGCTGATGCCGGATCTCTTGATTTCAGTATCGTTTGAACTGTTTCGATGTTGTAAGTGGGAGCTAGGCGACGCATACGTCCGCATGGTTGGCAAACTTTTACTGATTTTCTGCATTTTAAAATCAAATGAAATACTAGCGAGGTTACACAAGGGCCCATTTAAGACGTTAGACGCGTGTGTTGCAACCTGTACATAGATTTTTCTTTACAAGTTTTTCTTAGACAAATTATGTACAGGCCATCACATACGCTTCAAAAGTCCTAAATAGCCCCATGTGTAACATCGTTACTAACAACATTTCGAGACATTAATATTCATGATATACATTACGTAATCTTTTGTATACAGAAGCAGAGGCACCCCTAAAATACCGGGTATTTGCCATAAGTTTTGAATTTTAAACAATCAAATTAGTAGCAAAGATCTGGCTTCCAAGGATGGTTGATTAAAAAATTAAAACGGCGACAATTAGCTAGGATGAGTTTAATCAGTTTACATGAGATTCAGGAACAAGAAATTAGACTTTGTAAAAAATGAATTTTCCGTATTTTACTTTTGAACCAATGAAGCAAATTCAAAGTATAATTAACCAAAATTTAAGTTAGCATTTCCTCTTTACGATTAGGAAAAATGATGAAAAACAATTCTTTGTTTGCTCACAATATCAAATCGAAATAGTTAGTTTTTGTAGAATTTAAACCCGGTAGAATTTGCTCCTTGCACTGTTAACAGAGATTTAAGGGAATTAAGAAAGTTAAAACTCACGTTATAGACATTGACTTCTTTGCAAGTTGATTTCGTTTGCGCTTTCTTCCGTGGTTTGATACCATTCAATAAACGATAGACCAAATCCGCGATACCGAGATTTCTGACCACGTGATCACGTTGCACCATGTATCCAACTCTCTCAAGTTCATCTTTCTCAAGGATGGGAAGTGAAATGAACGAACTACTGTCTGGTTTCTTAAGCTGAAAAATGAATGAATTAACAATCGATACTGACAAACTTGAAGACCTATATCAACCGTTGACTTATTTAGAGAATCAAAATTACGTACTGTCAAGTCTAATATCTGCTTTCTAAAAGACGCCACAGTGTGAAAGGGGGTTCCGACCTGAAATTTTCAGTCCCAGCACAATCCAATTCCCCCACCTGAAATATATGAGATAAGGTCCAACCTCTTTACCTTACCAGGTCGGGCGAGTTGCCTGGGCCAAAAACTTTATTAGTGGAACCCGACCCGTTACTTAGTAATTTTGAAGCATGGCAATAATAACATTTGATAAGAAAAGAGTTATTTGCTATGTTTTGTTAAGAAATGGTACCGCAGGTGAAACTTTTTGAAAATACTGGATGAATCAATAGAAAATGTGTGAATAACTCCAAATCCCACCAAATTGAATAAGCCCCTAGCATAACCTTGATCCCCACCTGAAATCCTAAAATTCCAAACTCCCAGCACAAACCCCTCTCTCAGCAAAGTGTGTGTGTGTGGGTGCATTTTTACCGTAGGTTTTTTGACTTCTTTAGGGTTCGACAATCTATTGACGAGTATGCGTCGGTTCTTCGCTCGTCCACTTTCTGGACGTAATGTATCTGGTACTAAATAAGTAGATATATGAAAAAATCAATTTTAGTTCAGACCAAAGGTTTAAAGCGTTGCCAGATTATTTTGGGAAAACAAGTCAATTCCTGTGGCTTTTTAAAGGAATTTTCCAGAATATGACCCACATATAGCCTGCTTTCTTGTTTCCTGTTCATCACGACCAATGATCCGCTGATGCTTCTCATCAAATATTACTGTGAAGAGGAAACCCTGCTTTTGATGTAGGTGGTGACAGAGTTACGTTTTGAAGAAATTGATAGATAATGGTTATCTCTGACTAAAATTTGAATGAAATTAATTAATTTTCGCAGAACAGATTATCTTCCGTAAAAATTTCTTCTCGCGAAAATTTCTTTTCCTAAGGTATACTTACGCAAACCAGGGATGCCATTCTTCCTTCGCATACTATCAATGTACATGTTCTTCATTTTTATTTCTTCGCGCTGGAGTCGCGCGCATTCGGTACGCGCTTTAGAAGCGGCCGTTTCTTGAAAGAGAGAACAACTATTGGTGAAATAGGCGTCGTATTCTTCCTCATTGTTCTCAGGGAAGATCCGTCTGAAGAAAGAAAACAAGTTCACAATAATACTAAACCACCGTTGGCTTAGATATAAATGAAGTCATTTTATTGGTTAAATATGACGTTACAAATCGCGCAAATTCGAATATTTTCTAGGGAATGAGTGTAGATCGGTCTTCAACGCCTAAAAGTAGTAGTTTAAGTACTACAAAGGTACTATATAAAAAAACAATATTGATTACTGATTTCAATTAAAAAAACACCCTTAAGGGCTGCACACGCCCGTCGGTCATTTGGGGTGAGTGGGTGAGTGGGTGAGGGTGATAACAAAACAGCGTTAAACCTGAAATTCCCAAGGTGCGAGTCTTCATAAGCTTTTAATATATCAGTGTTGTCTGTAACAATGTCACCTTCTTTCTTGTCCCTTTGTGTGAAAGAAAATGAAAAAGGAAAAAGAAGAAAAGTATGAAATATTGGAATTGGAATTATTGGAATGCAAAAGGTTTTAAAACCACAAAGTTTAAAAATAAATAGTCGCGTGGAATAAAACTGTTTAACCCTTAGCCAGCGCACCACTTTTTGAAAAAGCCAAAAAACATTAGTCTACACAATAGACAGCCCCAGGCTTTTATGCCTTTCTCTTGGTCTATAGGCTTTCATATGCTCGGCCAATAATGACCCCTCGAGATTTGTAAACAATCTTCTATAGGATGTACGTAATAATTTCCTTGATTGACAGATGTTGAAATGAAGGTTTCATTTAACAAAATAAATTTATCAATAAACGTTTTAATCTTCTAAAGCCGATTGGTCGAGAGTTTATTGTATTACTGTTTTCAGAAGAAAATTGTAATGCGCATACACAGTAGTTCTCGCTGCTTAATATTCATTTTAAGATCAAAGCGCATAGTCCGTAGAGAAGGAGTTTACGCTCTGAACGAAGGAGATTATAAAGTAGGCTAAAAAAATCCTCTATTTTCTCGGCCAGGACAAAAGATAAAGATGTCAACTTTGGTATCGTTGGAAAGCTCTCTTTTTCAGCTACAAAAAAAGCGGAAGTTCTTCTCCTTAAATGTCAAGTGGTTAGGAGTTATGACCAAAAGACGGTGTACCGGTAAAACAACCTTACATATATTATGCTATTGCCACCTTCGCGAAAATTAATTCTTGCAAAATGCCCAAATTTTTCAATATTCTTTTAGACCACGAAAATTACTTCCCCCGAAAACTAGTATCATTTAAAGGTAATTATAATCGTACTTCAAATTTTAAAGAGACTGTGAAAAAGTTTTAGCATGACTAGAGAGAGAGATACACATAATAAAAGATCAAAGAACACTGGGTACGAGTTTCTAACCAAATAAGAGCCAAATCAAATAGGATAAGAATATATTTTTCATTTTGTTCTTTTTGGATGAATAGAAAAATCTGTGAAATCAAATTTATTAATTTCAAAAAATGTATACAAAATCCAAATATATAAGTCCACCTGTTGAAAAAAAAAACATAAAATAATAAAATTTCCAAAAATTGGACGTCTAGAAGAAATTTGTATTGCTTCGTTAACTATTTTCCTTTCTTACAAAAGCAAAATGGAACTGAAATTTCCACAGGGCAATATTTTCGAGTACCTGATGGGTTAGGATATACCGTTTTAGTCGCTCTTCTTATACCAAACATTGTGCTTATCGTTGGTCTGGTAAAAAAAAAAAAAATCTTAACTCTTTCACAAAAATTGTATATTTTCCTATCAGACGCACTACAGACGCATTGCTTGGCTTAGGCATAACAGTGACGAAAATTGTATCGGAGATGTACCCCGCATTCATACAGTGCGCAAGACCGTTCTGAGGGAGCCTGGGAATAGCTATCATAAACTTCTTGACCTAATCAGGAGTTAGCACATTTCTAGTGATATCGATCTCAAGGAACTTTGCCATACGAAAACCGTTGAAACCATTAAAACCGAAAAGGATTGTTATGATGCTCATTATATGGTTGGTTGTCTATAGCAACAATACAATCAGGTTGGACTTACATCACTTTCACACCTCAGTACACAAGCAAAGAATACGTTTTGTGTTGTGGGTTAATCTTAAATGTGTCAAGAGCTTGGATTCTAGCACTGGTCATATTCTTCAATGCCTGGTCAACGAGACATCTCAAGCAGCAAAACAATCAATCAAACAAACTCTCAAACAGCAGCATTCGCCAGAAACAAAATTACAAAGCAGTTGTCACTTTGAATTCAATCACTGCTATATATACTGTATGTTTTATGCCTTAGGTGATCTTTTATTTCAAAATGGTGCACTTTTTACTTCAAAACAACATCCATTACATATCACAAGGCTTCAAATATTACTGTATCATCTATTCACCAGTATATTGTTGCTCCAATATCAATTCTCTTATTTATATATCTAAAGACAAAGCTATCAAAAATTACCTTTTACTTAAAAGGGTAAGAAATGAAACACAAGAGGCTTTCAAAGACCACCAACTGAAAAGCTTCTTCGAGATTTTCAAAACAGACATTATACAATCAATTTTCTGAAATTTTGTCAAGTTCTTTTGTTGGAGTATGGATACTTTGTGAAATACTTAGTTCGGTAAAAAGAAAGTGGGTAACAAATGCTTTTATAACATACCAACTTAAAGATGAGAAGTTACTGAAGTTGAGAAATTTCACTTCTTTTAAAGAAATTGTATTAAAACATTAGTCCAGTCCTTGATATTTCTAACGACTTATATTACTTAACTTATAGCGCTCTCCCGACATCGCCGGCTCCGTGCACGTGACACTCGGATACCATACATAGTAGTGACACTCGAACTACGCGGGAGAGCATATTGCTCTCTCAGGTGTGGAACCCGATGAGTGCCACCACACACCAAAATGTCTGGCCTATCTACCCAAACTCTTGTATCAGAGTTTTGGTGCCCAATTTTCCTCACATGGTATGGGTTGACCAAGGGCAAGGCAAAGGTGCATTCACTTGCCAAATGAACCATAGTACTGCAGTGGGAATCGAACTCGGACCTCCTGGACGAAAGTCGAGAACAATGACCACCACACCACTACCCCTTCAAAGACTTCAGTATGGTCATACCTAAAGCAGAGAAAGATCGCATGGGGAATGGGGCACATGGGGCAATGCTTAGAAGGGAGAGGTTCCAAATCGCTTGCTTATGTAGCCAATATAAAGCAAAAAGAAAAATTTCGAAAAAGCTCACTTCTGTTCTTTTGGTTTTTGCAAGAGTCTTTCTCGAACCTTTCTTCGTTCTTCCTCGACGTATTTCTTTTTGTCACATTGTGAGAAATTGACCAGGACTAAAGTGTCGTGCACCAATGCGTCTTTGATTTCACGATCGAGTTTTGAATCGGTTGTAAAGCTTGGTGAATGGTTGACCTATTATGGACATAAGAAATTGAGACCTTACAAAGAGTTATAAAGAGTTTCTCCATAATAAAATTTACATAGAAGTATACTCATAAAAAATTAATTATTTTTTGAAAAAATAACTGTAGTAAGTACCTCTAAGACCCATGGTTTTAGTTTTTTATCAAGGATGATGTCAAAACCGAGAATTTCAAAGCAAGCGCTACCACGTGTATGGTTTGGGAAACACGTGCGATAATTATGTTTCAAGATGGGGTGAGCTGAAACCAGAGTCTTGATAATAACGTCCTGAAAAGTAAACGGAAAAAAGAAACACACATTGCTTTATAAGAACATTAAAATTCAAAGAAGCTTTCTAATGTTCTTAGCTTTCTTTTGGTTACAAACCTTAAAATGTTCTTAAAATGTTCTTAATTAAGTCTTTAAATTCATGTGTACGTAATCAAAAATGAAAAATGTTCTTATTTCTAAACTCTTGATTCTTCAAAGCCTTCAAATGTTTCTAGCATGTTCTTAATTTTTTTGACCTCGAAGCCTTATGTTCTTATATACTTTGTCCTTATGAAATACGTGTAATGCTTTAAAATTATAATATTTATCAATCTCTAATTAAACGTTGGCAAACAGGCGGTTTTTTAGGAAGTTTTTTTGAAAATTCATTGCATTAGTCAGTAGATTTTATTAAAATATTTTAGGTAATCATTCATAAGTCGATCGTTTGGAGAAACGACTTGTAGTCTAACATCTAGACGACTATAATTATAAAGTAAAGAAGTCTAGGTACGCAAAGATTTATTGACTACATGACCACAAGAATATATAATATAAAATACTCCCGTTGATAAATTTCATCGTATCGAATAAAATTACGTCATATAACAGCATATAAACGACTTCAGTCTACTCAGGTTGGGGGGAAGGGATGCGTAAAAAGACAAGAATTTCTTACATTAATGCTGTGCCATATTTTGTCCAAATCATAACCGTTTTCAACAAACCATTTATTGACAATCGAAAGTCTCCTGAAAGATCAAATAGAGATTAGGGTTAAAATTTGAATTACCTTATTAAAAATAAAGAAGAAATTTTCGCGAAAATTACTTTTCAGACTCACAAAATGGCAGATTTCGCAGAATATAACTTTGGCGTTGGTTGTGCTTCGGAACAAAATTCATAAGCTATGTTTAGCCTAAAAGTTTCTGTGAACTGATATTTACATGACTGTGTATATTGGGGAATTTAATTCAAATTTCGAGCTTCAGACAAAATTGAATTCCAAGAAAATCAACCCCTCGCCATTTCAACCATGAATGTATAGTGGGCAACACCGGGTCACCCCTCCACACTACTCCCACTATGGAAAAATTATCGAAAAAGGTCTCATACGCCAAGAATGTCAAGTGAGTAAGGAAATTGAATTGCAGTAAAATCGAAATTTGGAAATCTTTAATATATAGAAAAATGAAAAAAAAAAATATTGCCTTTATGATTTTAAAACTTTTCGATAATACCTTTTACTGCCAGTTTCCTCGTCCCGAACAAATCCATTGCTGTATTTTTGAATTGCATAATTTGTCAGATGCATATAGATGTTATCCTAGAAAAATGTTGGTAAAAACTCTGTTGAGGTTATTTTTTTTGTGAGCTAACAAAATCATTGTAATTTTTCTATTTTTTAGGCCTTCTGGTGTAAAATTTCCAACATTTTAATAAATGGAGGGCAAAAATAGGCTAAACCAAACTATCCACAGACTTTGCTTCTATACTTGGGAATATTTGTTAATTCGGCATCTAAGAAGGTACAAGCAAAGAACCAAATCATCAAAGAAATCAGAAAAGATCTGAAAAGAAAATACCATTTGAACTCACAACATTCAGATTATTTGGCTCATCATACTTGACAGTTGAGAATCGTCCCAATCCGTCCTTGTAAACAAACACACGCAAAGGGTCACATGAGGTTACCAGAACGTAGATTCGGAGATCAAACTTTAATCCATCGATGAGAAATGGTTTGGACACATACTGCTGACAAATAAGATCCTCATCTGGTTTAATATCTTGCTGTAAGAAAATTCAAAAAGATTATTGCTACAAATTTTGGACGGCTAAAACCGCCAAATTTAGTAGCCAAAATTCCCTATTCTTGCTAACCTCCAAATTGAAATTTGGAAATATTTGAACCTAAAAAGGCATATTTTGCTGCTTGTATTGGACCATTACTTTTAGTTTTAAAAAATAATTAAATTCCATATCGAAAATCTTTTTCAGTCATCAAAATAAGGTAGATTTAAATGTGTTTAAAGAGAGAAATCAGAAGAAAGTCTCATTAACTTTACATAGATCTCTTCTTTTCTTTCAATCTATTTTTTAGAGCAAGTTGATATTCATCTACAGAGAATGTTTCTCTTTCTATTTCATTTCGAATTTGGATTTTGAAACCGATCCTAAAAAGTCCAAAAATAAGAAAATAAATTCAAAGTGTAATCATTTCAAAAAACAATCAGTTTCAATTTGGACTAGGTTTCCAAGGTTTTCACATAAAGGTTACTTCAAAATCATATAAAGGTCTTACTTTAGGATTTCTAGTTAAGTAGATTCCTTTCCCTTGTGATCCACTATCAGGCTTCATGATAAATGTTTTGTTTTTCTTTGATCGGTAAAATGTTTGAAAGTCACCATAGCTGAGAGAGGGAAAAAAAGAAGAAAAAAAATACTCAAAATCATAAATCTTGAAATAAAATTAATTTTAAAATATGAAATTGCAATATTTAAATCCCAGCCATTCCAATTTTATACAGGACGTATAATAATATTGGGTGTAAAGTATATAGATAAATTCCAACGATTAGTGTATCTTCAAAGGATTTATAATCAGACACACGTTGAGACATCAAAGTCCTACAAACAATGTTCATATTTCTGCAGATATTTAATCAATAGAGTAAGGAAACTACTACTTACTCAGCTGGAAGACACCAAGTTCTTGGGAAGATTGCATAATCTTTTGGGAATTGCTTCCATAGTCTATTCATATTTCTTGCTAATAAGTCTTTTCTGCAAATCTCACTCATTCCAGGGAAATGGTTGATTTTCTAAGGAAGTAAAAGTTTTCTATACATAATAGGGAAGAGACTTTTCTTCATAACAACAAGACATGTTATTACACGAACGAGAAAATGTTAAATAATATACATAAAGAATAGTCAAACTCTTAAGCACCTTCTGAATTTGTGACTGTTAGTCATCCCAAAGTATTACCTGATAACACTTCATATTTATGACTCTCTCCAAGCTGACAGAGAAATCAGTCCAACATAATGTCCAATCTTCTCCGGCTTCATCCACTTCCTTGAATCCAAATTTCCGAGTAACACGACGGACTAAAATTTAAAAGTAAAATTTTTTTTTAATTAAAAATTGGGTTCTGTCACATTCAAGGGTATCCAAATTCTCAAATTTTTGTGAAAAATCTGAAAAAACTAAAGAACCAACTTTCTTGAGAAAATCCCTATAAACCTCTTTTTAAGGCCGTTTTGTAAAATGTAAGGCCTGGTAGTGAAAATATACAACTAAGTGTACTAAGGGAAAAGACAAACACTTCTTACCACATTCGTATTTGCAGTTTGATAAGGCAACCGTTAAAAATCTGAAAGAAAAGTTGTCAGTATTTGAATAACCAGGAGTCTGTAGTTCAGCAGTTGCTAATAAAATAATTCTAGCAGCTGGCTCAACTGAACCAGGCTCTGTTAGCAAATAATCGAAAATAACCAAAATAGATTTAAAATAGTAACAGCTCAGTAATATTGTCAACGGGTGATACATTGCATTACTCTGTCATACATTTTGGTAAAATACACAGTGAAAAGTATAGCAGGGTAATATAATGTATATCATCAGTTGACGGTATCAGACTAGAAGATACAAATCTTTTACACAGCTTTAACAATTAAGAAAGCAGCAAGTTATGATAAAGTGATACCTGCCAAAAAGTACTGTACATATATGATCAAAACACATATAATGACGTACAGTCACGTGTTTATGTACGACCCTGCCGATTCCCCGAACAGTTCGGGGTAAATGTTTGGGGTTCAAAAATAATTTTTTATATCCTCGAACATGCCTGGGGTACTATTGCGAGCGAGGAAAAAGTTACCCCGAACATTATAATCCCCAGGCAATTTAGGCGTTCGCGCGCGGGGTATCGCGGACCTAACCGCCCGCCCGCGCGCGGGATATGACGCGGAACTAACCGCCCCGCGGTCTTCCCATTGGAAGAAAAATTCTGAACAAGGATTGGAACAATATATTTACCCATTAGAAAATATTTTCATTTAGAATACCCCCTGGATGAGGCAGAGATGTAAAGACTTCTCTCGCGGAGGTTTAATATATATTTCAATGGGGTTCCAATGTATCGCATTTTCAGTACTAGAGTAAATACCTCACGTTTATCGATAGAAATTCAAGTATGAATTTTTCGTGGGTATTAGCTCTGTATACATACAAATATATTCGTAAATGTTGATGTTTCTTTCTTTTTTAGGTAGTGAAAAAATAAATGTTGTTACGTCGCTACTTCCGTAATTGGCTGCCGTGTTTTATTCGATGATTTGCACCGCAATAAAATCACATATTGCAATGGATGTAGTACATTGATGATTACAACGAAGAAGATCGTAAGTAAAATAATATTAATAAATGTTCAATTACATTATTATAACTAAACCCTGGCTAAAAGTAGAATTTATTCAACGCGTATAATGTCATTTTTAGTTCGTCTACAGGGTCTTCCGTTAAAGTGATTATTCATCATTACCAAGTTCTATTCTGTCTAAGGAAAATAAGATGCTTTTGTAAGGACCAACAGTTAATGAATTACGGCGACTTTGTGACACTAGTACGAAAGAGAATTTTTTCACTGGGTATTGCGTTTATTTTTTTCTAACGGATGCAAAAGAAAGAATTTTCAACTGGGTAACGGAGTTGACTAACATATGGCTCCGAGTTAAATTATTTTCGAAATTAAGGCACTATTTGCAAAGGCAACACATTTACCTATCCCATTTTTTTCTTTTCTAGGTTGGACAACCGAACCGAAAAAACAAAGTTGTTTGACCTTCTTCCCATCACCATATCATACTCGTATATATAAAGGCCCAAGATTTAAAAAGATATATCGCAGTAACATAAGAGCTGCCTTAATGGGTGGAGGGGGCACCCGATCTCGAAACTACCGTACATTCGGACAGCAAACGGGGTTCCAAAATCGGACCCTTTACCAGTGCATTTTTCGGCCGTTTTCTCCCAGATTTGGCAAAAGTTTTCTTCATTTTCTCAAATTTCATACTCGTGCAGCGCACATGGGTGCCCCTCCTGGGCTTTGTCA
>JAUJPO010058270.1:0-13732 GCA_032270745.1 Tiaropsis multicirrata
GATAATAGGTTCTTTACTAACACGTCTCTTTCTGAATGTGTATCATTTTTGATAAAAAATTGTTTCTTTAAAGTTGGAAATACAATTCTTAGGCAATGCATTGGTATTCCAATGGGTATAGACCCTGCTACCGTGGCTGAAAAGGACCTTCTGTTTCGATACGATGTGCGGCCGCACTTTGCAATGTGCGGCCGCACTTTATAACATGCGGCCGCACAATACAACACGCGGCCGCACAAATTATGGTAATGTGCGGCCGCACTTTGTAACACGCGGTAGCACCTTTTAAAGTGCGACCGCACAATATAATACGCGGCCGCACTTTATAACACGCGGCTGCATTTTGTAACACGCGGCCGCACTTTATAACGCGCGGCCGCACTTTGTAACACGCGGTCGCACCTTTTAAAGTGCGACCGCACATTACAATACGCGGTCGCACATTTAATTGTAATATGCGGCCGCACAGTTGATAGAAACGTGCGGCCGCACACTTAATACAAATGCGCGGCCGCACAATACATAGAAATGTGCGACCGCATATTATAAACTGCGGCCGCGCATTTCCACGTAATGTGCGGCCGTGGTTTATAAACTCTACATGTGTTTTCTGGTCCTTATTTTACTTTTCTCACTACAGAAGTCCTATTTTCGCCACATGTTAATTGTGAATCGGGAAATAAAGCGGGACAATACACGGGTTTCCTATTAGCAGAATCGTGTAAAAAAATCACGAAAATTGCATGTAAATAAACTCTGATTGGTTTAGACGTAAGCACGTGATTATATAATTGCCTAATACTCTGGACCTTTAAAAAAATAATATAATCACGTGTACATGTCTTTAGCCAATCAGATTTTATTTACATGTAATCGTGACTTTTTTAACATGACTCTGCTAATAGGAGACTCGTGTATATAGTGGGGTACAAAGAGGGCGGATGCGGGTGGGCGCGGTAAAATTTACAGAGGGTGGACATAAAGATGTGGCCAATATAAAAAGACTGTAATTAATAGAACAATTAGTACCATAGAATTATTCAAATTCGACAATTTTCCTTTGTTCTTTGCTTGGCAGCGATTATTCATTCACGCCCCATTGTAGACATTTTGTCAAATCTTCGCCGTTATTTTTAAAATTGCCGTTTTAGGGAATGTTTCTGGATCGAGTCGAGTATCCAGCAGAAGACTTTTATAGACAATGCATACAATCCATAAAACAATGAAAATAAACTAACGACAAATCAATTTTTGTGGAATGCATTACGTTTGTTTCAGATATGAGAAAAGTGTCTCATGGAAGCGTTTTTGACGAAGTGAGTGTCGTTTAATTAAAGGGATCGTTAAATTAAGCGGTTTTTTGTTCCTTTAAATAGACGGTGGAATTCGCCAACCTCGTCCCCAGGATATTGTCTGCCTTTTCGACATTTTTGTATTGCGCGTCAAACAATACCTGGAACTGGGTACTTTTTGATTACTTATTTTTGATTTTCGATTATTAAGTTGTTGGCTTTCATTGGTTAAGAAAAATAGATGATATTGCATTGCACAATTGACCTAAAAAGCAACTACTTGCAACTTGTCAGTCGTCTGTGCAGGTGTATGTTGTCTGCTCGTCTCGTGGGTTTATTTGTTGTCCTTTCGATTTCGATTTCGATTTCGTTTCCAACACCATGTACTTTACAGACCAGATGAAAAAGCGATCTGCGGCCGTATGTTACACAGTGCGACCGCGTATTACAAAGTGCGGCCGCGTGTTTCAAAGTGCGGCCGCGTGTTATAAAGTGCGGCCGCACATTGCAAAGTGCGGTCGCACATCGTATCGAAACAGAAGGTCCTTTTCAGCCACGGTATAAGACACCTAAATTAATGCTTTTAGATTTGTGTATTTTAAAACATTTTGATTAAAAGCTCGCTCTTTTCTTTATGACATGTTTGGCATTGCCCGTTGTCAGGTATTCCCCTTTTAAAGTTTCAGTTGCATTTCAGTTGAAGTCCCGGCTTGAAATCAGTAGCCTATACAGAACGTTCTCAAAAACTTTGACGGAGAATGTGGTTTTTATTAATACAGTCGACTCTCTCTAATTCGAATCCCAGGGGGGGGGGGTTTGTTCGAATTATAGAGAGATTCGAATAATAAAAAGTCTCTGTAGTAGAAAGTCTCTTGATGGTGACTTTAATTTTGTTCGAATAGTAGAGAGATTCGAATAGTAGAGAGATTCGAATTAGAGCGAGTCAACGAAGTCAGCACTCTC
Source organism: Tiaropsis multicirrata (assembly GCA_032270745.1). Taxonomy (NCBI): domain Eukaryota; kingdom Metazoa; phylum Cnidaria; class Hydrozoa; order Leptothecata; family Tiaropsidae; genus Tiaropsis; species Tiaropsis multicirrata. The sequence goes on from JAUJPO010058270.1 coordinate 2,256, forward strand.
CGTCAAACATTTTGAGTACCTTATCCTGTATCCGCCTCTGTGAAATTGTTTCTCGTGTGTTATTATGACTTTATTCCATCAATGTAATGTTATACGGTGAGGTCTTTTACAAAATATTTAATGAACATGCCAATTCTTTTAAGGAATGTTTCAGTTTCTGTGTTTATGATATTGACAGAACATGAAACTTTGTGTGGGTGATGGAGAAACATCCAAAAAACTAAGAAGGAAGTGTAAGATTTCTTTTATCGCTCTTTTTTTAATCTTTAAGATAACATATGCAGCCTGTTTTAAAACTAATCTGATATAGCAGATCAGCGTTTCGCTAGCACGAACGCGTAGCTCTAAAGTGATACAGTGAAATATATGAAACCAGGGTTTACGCACCGCAGCGTCCCGTGAGTGAAGCGGAGGATCTTCTTGGAGATTGATACAGAACCCACACAGTGGGCTGATTTTAACATTTCCAAAAAACTCACCGTACGTTGGTTTGCAACATTTAGATGATGTTTAGATTATTATCTTGTGTCGAAGAGGCCCCATTTCTTAACCTGGTATGGTATGGTGAGTTCTTTATAAGTACGCTAAATACTGAAGACGACGAAGTGTCTAGTGATACAACTTTTTGAATTGCGTCATTCTCAACTTGGCGCTTATTCATTTTAAAATTCGTAATTAAAAATTTCTTCGTTTCCGCGTTACCGGGTGACGAAAAAGACTCATGCGGGAGGCCGGAAAAAGGCCTTTTCTTTTAGGATGTGATGGTATGTTTCAGTCCAAAGTTAAAGATGTTTGTTTGTTTTAAAATTTCAGAAATTTACACACCCATTCTATAAAGTTCATTATTTCTTTTGCGGCCGGGTGACCTAAAAAAGATTTCCCACCCGGCCGGTAACTCGGAAACGAACTTCTTTTAGGGTTGGCCCAAGGTGATATTTTTCGAAGGTTTTTTATTTCATGATTCTCATATTTATACTCTAAGGACCCGAATAATAAGGGGGTCCTAATAAAAAGGGAGGGTCCGAATTTTTCTGTAAAATATAAAAACGGGGTGGGGTCTGTATAAACGGAACAATCCGAATACAGTGAAAAGAAACGTCTAGAGTGTAGCGAAATGGAGGTGGAGAAATTTTGAAAATGCGTAAAACACGGTCTACACTATGATTGTTTTCTTGCACAATATGTTGTTTTTGAAAAAGCAGTTGACAATGCGATTTTGAAGCATAAAGCCTGATTTACATCTTGATTGAAAATGATAAAATAAATAAACGAGGGCGTTTATTCGGGTCCTTAGAGTAATCAATATAATCTCAACCAGAAGTTATTTTATGGACAATTATCAGCAACTTTCGACTTTAAGTCGTCTTGTTTACCTTTAACTTCCTGACTCGTTTGTTTGATTCTCTCTTTGGGACATCAAAAATAATCCGCAACATAAATAAATCTTGTAGCTGTTTACCTCAAATTTTGCTATTCATCAAATTTCATTGGGGTGGCTCTTTGTGTTTGTGTATGTTTTACAACTGGGGTGAGAAAGAACATCCAATTTTCTACTGGGATAAGTGGAAACAAGGGAAACAAACCATTAAGTTTTAAAACAGAAAAACAAAGTTGTTGGTTCTCAGTTGGAAGAAGATTCTGACTTTAATTTAGGCGACCATTGAAAATATGTTCTGTTCGCGTTGCCCACCTGCATTACTTTCAAACCTAAAAACCCGGTTCGGCGATGTGGTAAAATCCCGGGAATTTTTTTCTTTGATTAAAGTAAGCAAATAAACGAGATGAACTGTTTTGGCATTTGAACTTTTATTCATTTAAGTATTCTTCTAATGTAGCATTTACTCTTCTCTTTGTCTCTTTGCACCCTTGGCAAAGCGTAGAACCAAAAAATTGCAGTTTTTTGAACGAGGAGCCAAAATACCTGGATTTTTTTACGAGGAGATAAAATTCCAGGTTTTTTTCGCCTGCATGCAATTTCGGAGCTTTGGGGACGCGAACAGAACATATTTTTGATGGTCGCCTTAGCAGCCAAATGTCATGTATAAAGATTTTGTTTTGTTTAGGGTGTGTCTTTGAAAATTTTGCCGGCACTCAAAATTTATTACAGCCGTTCGTGTAAGTGTTATGACATTATCAGCAGTTAACATGTAACATACTGGCATAATAACATAACCGGTGGTGCCACTGGTGTGATTTTCTATTATGTTATCCAAATCACATGGCAAGACACATTTTAGAAACTTTATAAAAAATGAATAAACAGGAACTCAAATTAAGGAAGGGTCAGGGTTGGGACCAATTCCAAATCCAACTTGTTTATGAAGATCTACAACTACACAAGATTGACTAACGTAAAAATTAGATCACAAGCTTTACAACATGGAAAACAAGCTAAATGAATACCTTTCCATCAATGGTAGACCAAGCACCAGGGAGCTAAAAATGAAAAGTAAAGCTATTAGTTTTGGTACTTGTTTTTCTTTCAATCTGTTTTTATCTAGGAATTTATCAATCAATCAATCAATCAATCAATCAATCAAATGTATGTAAAGAAATGCCACAAACCAACCTTATCATTTCCACGAATGAAATTATGCAAAGTTTTAGCGGGCTGATTCCAATCAATCTAAAAATGAATAATTAGTAAAGTTTTCAAGTGAATTGTAACTCAGCTTTGTGTGAAAAGGATTATCAGATCCTTTTGATTCCATTGTTCTCCTCATTGACCACAAAGGTGCTACTGTATAGTGAAGGAGGACTGGTGTCAGTAGATATGACTTATCAGATAAGGCATATCTCTCTTTAGCTAGCACCTAGAAAGGAGGACCGTCGTCTTTTTATTTTTTTTGGATATATTTTTTTAATTATCTGATTGACAGATTTTATGACATTAAAACAATGCGAGGAATTTTCATTGGGTGATAATATTATTATTATTATAAAGAATATACAGTTGTAGGCGCACAATGGGCCTCTAAACCGCTTGTGTTTACAATTGTTTGTCATCAGTAACGGTCGTGTTTATACGTGTCTTCTTGAGGTAGAGTCTAGTCCGAGGACTACCTCTAACCTTCCATACACAGGATTCATAGTTCTCTTCCTTTGTTTTATCTTTCGCTTTACGATGCCATTCTTTGATGGTTTCATTCTCTTTTTTCAAGAAATCACCCGTTATCCTGAAATCCCTGAAATCGGCTTATAAACCGATGTCATTATTCGCTTCTTTTCTCTTCATTTTTTAGGGTTACTTTCAAAGGTTGCCACCTTTTCGATATGAACATATCCTCTTTACTGGTACCTATTCGTTCTGCGCTGTCTACATCGAAACCCATTTGATTTTTCACAACTTCCTCAACGTAATCCTTGTCACCGATTCTTTGCTCTTCTTTATCCTCGTGTTTGTTTTCACCAATATGGTGAACAATAATGTTGCACTTCGTTGAGTTGATCCAACGCTCCTCTTCTTTTTCTTCCTTAATGAAGCTCTTTATTGTTATCTCTTGCTTTTTTAGGTCTTCTCTTGTGATGTCAGCATAGGTTACTCTTTTTGGCTCTTTCACAATGTCATCTTTGTTTATAAGTTGTTCAATTTTCTTCTCTAGATTATCCAACCTAGCGTTGAAAACAGATCCAAACCCTTGTTGATCTTCTTTGTCACATTCTGCTTTCATATGAACTGTCAATCAAATCATGATCAAATTGGGAATTCAAATCTAGAGGTTTCACCAAGCTAATATTTCTTCCCCATCAGTATATAAAAAGAAGAGATGATTGCATGTGTCTCCAGGCTAGATAGCACTTTACTTCTAGATGGGTTTACCAACAGCTCATAATGACTAATAATCGTTTCCAGTCTGCGGCTGTGTGAATTTTTTTTACAAGACAAAATCAGCCGGGAAGTTTTTTGGACAATCTGACAATCAGGCTTAAATTCAACAAAAGTGCTTATTTCCAAAGATAATTGATTTGAGAAACAGATATACAAATTTAGCTTAAAAACTTTGAAACGGTTTTACTTTTATAAACAGTAGGAAAATATTTACTGACCAGCGGATCGGAAACATACAACTTTTTACTGATGACCTCACTCCTTGGCTCCAACCTAATATTTTGAATTGGCTCTATCAAATGAGCTAACCTAACAGATCACTAATAAGTATCAATTGTTTTAAATAAAATTGTACTCTAATCCAAATCACAAGAAAAGCAGGAAGAATAAGCCTACTTTTGCGACTTCTTTCTTCTTCCAAATACGATCGTATGTTGCTCCTTCTTCTGTTTGAACAATTCTTGGTGCTTTTCCTTCTGCAATCAGTTCAACAGCTTCAACCTAAAGTGTGTGAAAGAAAGAAATACCAAGTTATTACAGTTGTTCCAAATTCAGTAGATTTTGAAAAGTTGACAATTTTTTTTAATGAAACAGTGATTAAAAGAAAACTGTTGAAAACCGGTCTACTTTTTTATCTTTATTAAGATGTAAAAAAATTGTAAGTTAATGTTATTAAACCAAGCCATTTTTTATGCCTTTCAAGGATCCGCAAAATCTCCTCATAAAATCTGAATATGCTGGCTGAAATGTTTAGCAAAAACAGTTTGTTAAAGGCAATCGATCGGGTGTAATAGGTCAGATACTGAGTCAGCAGCCTGTCAGTATTGAAAAGCAAGAACCTTGATTGGTTCTTGAAATTAATTCATTTTTAAGCTGTTTTAGAAATATGTAAGTTGCTGTTTTTTATTTAAAGCACAGACCTTTTATTCCGATATTTATTATTCTATGTAAAGCCAAATAAACAATTTTCTGGACTTCACTTTTGTAATTAAAAATTTGATTACAAAAAGAACACATTGTATTGTTAACTATAAACAATAAACTGATGTAACAGGCATTATTGTTTAAAAAAATTGCAAACGTTTTGCAACATCATCACATTTTTTAATTTGGCAGTCTGACCTGGTCTGACTGATATTAGATTGCTATAAATCTCTATGACTTGTCTTTAAAAAACATTAAAAGAAAGTGCCCTTTTATTCTCCACGTCCGATCTGCCTTTCTAGAATATGGCCTGGATACAAAAACATTTTTGTGACTTACCATTGTAGTGATTCCTTCAGGATATAAGAAGCGGTTGTACAGCGAATCCACTGTTTCATTAGATTCAATATCTACTGATTTTTGCAAAATGATTGGTCCTGTGTCCAAGCCATCGTCTGCGTAGAAAATTGAAAATCCTCCTTTTTCATCACCTTCCATCAATGTCCTGATTTGATAAATAAAGAAAAATTGACATTAATAAATTTTTGCTTCTTTAGTCTGACAACGACCTTCGCTATATAAGGTTGAAATATCAAGATTTAAAAAATATCATACAGAACGACCATTGAAATGACTTTACGATGAGATCAGTAATATTTATAACAATGGAGAAGGCTTGAAATAACAGTTGCACATCATATATGGTCATGCACATTTGGACATGTGGCCACATTTCCAACCAAAATCAAATTTGATGAAAAAAATTAATTCCCTTGGGCCATCCTTAATTGTTTGTTTCCAGTCCACGGGTGGGCAAAACCTTCCTCACCCAGGCAGTCGGGATTTTTTTGCTGTTGAAAAATTTTTCTTTCGACAATGTTGAGGCCTCAAATCCCCTTATTATTGACTTTAAAACCAACAAAACTTATTTTCAAACATTTATACCATTCAGGAATAGCAAAAATCAAATGATACATAATATCATCATAATAAAAAAACAAATACAAAGACGTTTTCTGAGGGTGGCCTTGACTGTAGTAGAAACAGTTTAATTTTATTTTCATTCTTTTTGTATAAAAACTGTAGCATCATGATTTAGATTTACTTGCTGAAGAAGACACGCAAGTGTTGAAATATTCAATTAATACAGTCGTCATTGTTTTAGTTTTCTGTTTTATTTACTGCAATCACCTTTTAGCTCATCCTGATGTAAAAAATTTCAAGCCCATTCAAAAGCACCTTGTTTTAAATTTTCATTTACCATTTTCACTAAAATGCTCTTAAAAATTAGCAAAGGCAGAATCCTCACAAAATTTAATTCAATTTTGCAATTTGATTAAATCCTTGCAAACAAAATTTATTATATGCTTTATACTCAAATCCCCTAAGAAAATGAAAGAATTTAGGTGAGAACCAGGCAAATTTGCAAAAGATTTGAAATTTCTTGATGCACAAAAATAAGTTCCCGCAAAAATAAAAATAAATAATCATAAATAATAAGAATACCAGTTGATAGCAGAAGCACCACGATGGCGAGGTAATATCGAGGGATGGTAAACAATGGAACCATGTTTTGGGTGGTCAATAACGTTCATTGGAATAAACTGCGAGCAAAATGGCATAACATTAAGATCAGCACCGACACTTTTATACTGTTCAACAACCTCAGGAATGGCAACTTTTTTGGATTGCCAACGTTTGTATTTGAAGACTTGAACTCCATCTTGTTCCGCTTCTTGTGCTAAAGGATCAGCTTTACCCTAAGGATGAAAAATTAACAAAAAATATAAAACATTCAGCAAAAACTTTGTGGCACGAGCAATTAGTTTGTATAATAATTTTTGTCAATAAACAAACAACGAGCAAATATTTTATTTTTCGACCATATACAGGCCTGGCCATGAATGGCGTGCGATTGCACGCGCACGCGCTGGCACACGCGTAAAATGATTTACGAGTGCGAAAATAACACGCCTAAAAAGGTTAAAGAGACTCCAAGGCGTGCGATTTAAGCACGCCTAAAACAGCCTTTGAAAATAATAGCACGCGTAATAAAAGTATATTATCGTTTCATTCAATCAAAACAGTTATTCTATTCTGAAAATAGACTTAATGTAAAGTTTCTTTCTTTTATAGGTGTTTATGCATAGACGTCAAAGTTGGAGTCTTAATTAATTGCACGCCACAAAAGTTAGAGGCATGCTATTATTGCACGCCATAATATAAGTTTAGATTTTAGGCGTGCGATTGTAGCACACGCACTGTTTTATTCATGGCCAGGCCTGTAAGCACTTTATTTTTGGAAAACAGGCTTATTCAGAGTTTCAATTCAAACCAAATATACTGGTATTGGTATGCTTTTCTTCTTTATTAAAAAAAAATCAGAAATTGACTTCCTTATATAATCACAGCAGACTGAGTAAATTTTCAGGACAGAAAGATTTGTTATCAAGCTGAAAGTTTTGTTTTCTAATGCAAATAGTATTACACATGTATATGTTTAGATGTAGACATGCTTTTGTTGGCTTTTTATGGGTAAAGATCTTCCAAGTTTTATAAGTAGGAAAAATGAGCGGTTTTCTTTCTAAAATCAATCAATGAAATTATGTCACAATTAAAATATTTATCAATAAAATCATAAAAACGATAACGGTGGCCCATGATGCCTGACCATTATGTCCTACACGATCAAATAAAATTGTCAATATTTTGAAATTGACATTTTTGTTAATAATTAATATTCAACCAATTCAATTTGGACAGTTATAGAAATGAGCTGCAATTCGATTCAAAATTGGTCAAGATGATCATGCTGGATAAATTCAAAACCAAAACGGGGTAAAATGCTAATTTTGTTTAGCCTTTTCCTTATTTTTATTCCTTGCTTGTGTATAGCAGAACACACCAAAAACAGCAATGAAAGTTCCAAGAACATTTACAATTCCAGTTGGCCGTTGATAACACACATATCCAAGAATGACCTTGGTAAGAGATTTTCCATTTTCCATGACCGAGTATGTTAAAGATGAGCAGTTTGGTAGCAATGTTCCCTTAAGTGTATGTGTAACAGTACTCAAACATCCTTGGATAAAAAAGGTTATGGCAAATTCAAGTGGTTTTTCATAAATGTTTTGACTCGCCATCAACACAGGTAGATCCACAACAATCCAGATTGGAAGAACCATAAAAAAAGCAAACATATGCACATTACACAACAAGGCCAATGGATGCAACGAGACAAGGTGGTACGTACGTTTCAAGTAGAGATTCTGGGATTGTGATGCACACACCATAAGAAATGATGTTAACAGTCCTTGGTAAACAATCCTGGTCTGTGATAAAGTAGCACTTACTGCTCCAGTTATCATGAGAAACAGTGACAAATAAACTCCATTAGAATAACTTGTACCATAAACAGTCTTTGTAACAGTAACAACAATAATTGGTGACATAGCTTTAAGCGCCTCCATAAGAGGTACAGTTAAGAATAATGCAGTATAGTGTGAACATGAACTAACAGCAACTTTAAATACTGCCAAACAGAGGACTGGCTTTATGTGAGCCTTTGATAGCAAAATTTGATCTGCCCCTGCCATATATGCAGCCATTCCGAGCCCAAACTGATTAACAAACATATGACTCAATGATATTGTCAAAGGACAAGGGTATTCCAAATAAAAATGCTGGTCAACAACTGTATGAAATGTGCTGAAAAGATACCAAAAGAGGGCACAAAATATCAACAACTTGCCATCCATGTCAACCTTTTCTTTTCTTTTCTATATAACAGTTGTACTAGCAGTTTGAAATATCAAAGATTAAAAATTTGATCTCATTTATAGAGGTCAAGCAAAGTTGTCAATTCAAACAGTCAATCAAGCTGTTACAAATATTTTCAGCATGAAAGAATATCAAAACTTAAAATTTCTAATAAAACATTGTTTTACATGGTTAAAAAATGGGAAATAAATTGGGAAATAAATTGATATTTGACACAACAATAAATACATGTCTCATTTTTAAAACACAGCAAAAGCTATCAAAGAATGGGACTGTTTTGCATTTACACACTTTCTTAATAAGTTTTTTCGTTGATGGTGAGCATCATTCTCATTTTTTCCTACACTAGTAATCCAAAATATTACCCTGATATTTATTCTTATACCTTAATTCTCTTTAATTTTGCGCACCCCTTAAAAATGCTAAATTGCGCACCCTTTAATTTTATCATTTTATCAAAGTGGTATATTCTTCCAAAATTTGACAATTAAAGATTGAATTTATTATTAAATTTAGCAAAAACAATACTTTAAGTGTTTAAAATGGTTTACCCATACAAAACAAAGGTAGAAAACAAAAAAGTGGATACTTTATTGCAGACATTTTAATTTTGCCAAAATTTGCAATTGGCAATATCGAAGAGAATAAAGTTAATTTCCCGAATAAATTCCTCAAATATAACATTTTTTAGTGCTAAAATTTGCATTTTAAGGCATTATAAATTGGCGGTGAAGCTCCAAATACATTTTTTGCAGCATCTTTTCGAAGTTTTAAACTCCACCGCGGAACCACAATATTTTCATGCAATATAGTATATTAAGTAAAATCTTCAACAACACAAAAACACCTCTATAATAATATTTTTTTATACAAGAGAATGTCTCAGTCATAGCTTATAATTAACTTTAAATCTTTTGATTACTTTTTTAGATTAGGCCGAAATCACAAATAACTTGCATTCGCGTCATTTTTTACTCTAAAATATGGGTTGGTCGGAAAAATACACTCCGGACATAGGCTTGTCCAGGTGGCAAGAATCATCTAGCGCGTGGTCTGCAGTATATTTATTGTTACATCCAAAGCAGCAAAATCAGTTATGCAACACTCTTAAAAGTTAACGCGAAAAAATCTTTGAAAAAATTGCGAGTAGGAATTGTTTTAAATGCTTGATAAATCTGCAAAATGTTCTTTGAAAAATATCACCTAAAAATCCAACAGATTTCCTAAATTTCTGACTAAAAACAATCAGATTTTTCAGATAAAAAGAGAGTCGGTCAAACGACCTGGATGCAAGTTATTTGTGATCCCGGCCTTATTGGCCTTATGCATTCTGACTCAGTACTACAATTGAAAATTTGCAACTTTTTTTGAGGAGTGCTATTTATACCCATACCCTTAAACGTAAAGAAACCCATTTTCATAGGTGTTTTGTATGAAAATTTCAAAATAAAAAGTGTCGGACAGAGTTTTATAAAAAAGTCAGTCGGTCAGTAGTCCAGCAGCTGGAGCTCAACTACTTTTTGCCTTTGATAATCTGATGGTGGAAAGAGTCCTATCGCAGCGCCATCAATCAAATCTAAAAGCGAAGATAGTATACGGCAGACTTTTTGACTAGTCTGTCAGATGACGTGAACACTATAAATTCGTGATTGCAGCCTAATAAATCACTTATCATAAACCAGGAATATTATAGATATGTCATCAAGAGGTCTCATAATAAGACTCAATAAAACCAGTAATATAGATCCAACTTACACTTTTCGTGAATTAGACTTTGTGTTGTAAGACAAACGACGACGGAGTACCAATCTTTGAGCCATCTAAAAGTTAAAATAAATCATATTGAGGCACAAATCTTGGTATCAAATGAAAGCTTGAGTGTTGATCAATCAGAGTGTCAGATAAAAGTAACAAAAAAACGTACGATGCAAACTATATTTGTCGATCTTTACAGGCAAGTATCACACAGTCAGTGTTGCCAGACCGTAAATTTTAAAAGACTCCATTTTGAAATTTAATTTGGTAAGTAAGGCAAATCCGATTCGGGAAAATGTCTTTGTTAGCCAACAAGTTTTAACCATATTTCTCAACAAAAGAGAAATTAAGCAAGTAAAAACGGAGGTTATCGAGAGCGATTTCACTTTCGTTTTCAAATCTTGCGGTTGATCAGACAGGTAAACAGAACAGGCAGACTGGAGATATCAGATCCAGCAGTCCAGTAAAGTTTTGTTATTATTTGGGTTTTTAAAGGGTTTAGGATTTCATGCTAAAAGAGATCGTAGGATCGATTTATCGTTGAGATTCCTCAATTTAATCAGTTGCAATGAGTGATTGAAAACAGCTATTTTTGTGTTTAATACTTTTTTTAACTTCAAGGTTCACGACCCTGGACGACCCCCGGAATCCCCCGTAAATTTCCGAAAAAATCTACGGTAACTGATGAGTTTTAAATTGTGTGCTCCCCTCCATTACATTGAAACAGCCCAAAACCGCCCCTAAGCTAAAATTGTCCATTATGAACACCATTTGGTTTCTTATCGCAGTACCAAAACATTCAATCATTCGCGCAAACCCTCTGTTGTTTCTTCAACAACTTCAGCATTAAATTTCGCCCAGGGGTAGAACTTTCTCAAATAAAATAATTTTCACTCATTAGGGTCTCCATTTATATATATAACCCAATTTGGACTCGGGGGCAGCTCTGCCTTTCTTTGAAAACTGGGGCTGGCATTTCTGTTCCCTAAAAGCTGGCCCAAACTTGTCTGAGATTGAGCGGGCCATGCTCTGACCTTTTTTTAATTTTTAACTCAAATTTTTAATTCAGTGCAGGGCCCAACAATGTTTGGGCCACACCGTGGGTCGTTAGCTACTACCTTAAGTGGATTAATTTTCGCGTGGACTTTTTTTCGCGAATCGAGAATCTAAAATTTTCGCGTGGACAAAA